>SNQJ01S0048307.1:61834-74785 GCA_010110895.2 Picea sitchensis | reverse complement strand
CATCTAGAATAGTATTACCTGCAAATATATCAAAACTCATACCATTATACATCAAACAAACTTGGGTCCATTACCCAAACCTTTGTGCTACTGGAATTCGCTACCAGACTTTCTTCAAGGGTTGACATCAATGACAACCAACCCAATTAATCAACATTTCCCCATGGATAATAATTTTTAAAATCTTTATTTTAATCCCTTTACTAACAAAAAACTCAGTTAATTTTAAATATGAAAAGTAGGATGCATTGTCAAAAGATAAAGAACTAGGGATACCAAACTTGGTAATAATATTTTGTTCAAGGAAAGAGATAACCTGATTGTTGTTTATATTTTTGTGGAATGGCTTCAGTCCATATTGTAAAGTAATCCATTGCAGCAAGTATGCACTTCTTTAATTTTGATGAATTTGGAGTAATTTCTCCAATTATATAAAGTCCCCACTGTAAAAATGTACTTTCAATAACAATGGGATATAAAGGAAATGCACGTTTCTTCTCTTTTCCTGTAGAAGTCTGTCAGATTTTAAATTTTCTAGAAAATGCATGAGCATATTTGAATAGTGTAGGCCAATAATAACCAACATGCAAGACTTTGTGTGCAGTGGTGTCACCACTAGAGTGTCCCCTTGCTAGGCCATTGTGTAACTCTACCAATACTTCCTTTGCATCTGTCTTTTCTAGGCATCTTAGTAAAACACTGTCATAATTTCCACGAAATATCACGCCCTTAATAAATTGATATTGAGCATATTTGAGCCTTAATGCTCTCTTCTTCTTTGATTCTAGATACCCTGGAGTAGTACCATGAGCAAGATAAAACTTTAAATCATTGTACCATGATTTTGTTGAAATGAGTACATTAAATATCTCATTAATATTCATTTCAACTTCATCCTCCCAACCAGATTCTTCTTCTGATTGAGAACCTTCTGATTTTGCTATTAACTTGCAAATACCTTGTCCTATGACAATCTTTGTAGACTTAATTTCCAGATCATACTCTTGGAGTGTTGATCCAGATTATTTTCGGCACAAAATGAGAGCGGAGATATAACACATAAATATTCAGAGATATTGCAAAAGAGACAACAATATAACATAGATATAGTATAAATATAACAAGAGTCACAGATATACAGTAACACACGATTTCTATTAATGAAATAAATGTACATAGACTGTAAAAGTACAGAGTGAAAGACTCGCTAGAATGGTGGTAGCTTATCTCTGAGAAGAGATGTGACGGCTACTTGCATTCGCAAGAATATGATCATTACAATGAGGCTCTAAGGGCCTTTTTAACATAAGTAAAATCCAAAACCCTAACCCCGGAAGATGAAAATCCAAAAGGTTTGTGGGCCCCGATGGGGGTAGTTGATACGTCAACTTCCCAGGGGCGTAACTTTTGCATACGATATCTGTTTGGGGTGCTCGATAGCTCGTTGGAAATATATATCCGAGAACTACCTGGATCAATCCTCCCTTCTTAGGAAGCAATGTTCTCCATTGCATTGAGTTCATGGGGGAGAGGGGAAAGCGATTGCTGAATCTGAATCTTGGTGAGTCGCTTGCCTTGTTGGAACCATCGCGCTGCTTGGTTTGTTGAAGGTCATCACGAACCTGTGGCTGGAAGGGTTGGACCTTTTTAACTAGTCTGGATACATGAGATGAATGTGTGCAGAAGGAATCTTCGTTCTTTGCTGCAACCTTTTCGACCTGCTTCTGTTGGATAGAAGGTGCTTGGGGTAAGGCTGTAGTGTTTGCAATGTCTTTTTGTTCCCCTTTTGAACAGATTGTGAAGAAGCTGAATTTTGCAGTATGAGATACTACATTGCGGAAATGTTTAGGTGGGTTAGTAGTTGGAACTACCTCTGGTATTCTGTAGAGATGACCCCCCAAATTAACAATGACACTACGGGGTCGAGACTCATAAATAGCATGGCGCTTCCACATATATGGCTGGCCCAAGAGAACATCACAAACATCCAGTGGGACAACATCACATAATACCTCATCCTTGAAGGGATGGATGCCATATGACAATCGACACTGCTGGCTGACACGAAGATATCGTCCTTGGCGAAGCCACCCGATGCTATTTGGTTGTGGGTGTGGTGTTGTCAACAATCCCAATTGTTTGACGACCTCTGCTGAGATGAGGTTCTTCTGGCTTCCGCTATCAACAATAAAATGCAGCGGGGTTCCCTTCACCCACATCTGTGAATGAAAAAGTCGCTCCCCCTCTTCTGGATCTGTTGGTTCTTCTGGTTGAATTACTGTGGTCGCGACAATAGCAATGGGGTCTGCGTCGATGATCTGTCTTTTACTAGTATTTTCAGAATCAGGGTTTGGATCCTTGTCTTTGATCTCGGCCACCAATGATTATTTTGAGCGACATTCATTGGTGTTGTGCCAGGGGATTTTGTGGAAATCACACCATTTTCTGGTGTCCTTCTTTGTCTTCCTGTGACCCTTCTTTTCCTGTGGCTTGGACTGGTTTTTGGGAGACTGTTTGTTAGGGTTGTCTTTGTCATACTTTGGTTGTTGCAGATTTTCAGACCCGAACTCCCGTTTGTTCTGGTGCTTAAATTTCTGCTCGATTTTAACAACATATTGATAAGCAACATCGAGTGATGAGATGTCCAGAAAATCCATTTCAGTTTGGATGTATCTGTGTAGAGCCCCACGGTATTTCAGAGCCAAATGTCGTTCAGAGTCTTTGATACCCATCTTGGTGCACAAGGTATGGAAGGTATTGGTGAACTCCGGAACTACTTGGCCCCTCTCTTGTCGTAGTGTGGTCCATCTCATGTATTGGTCCTCATAGTTTCCAACATGGTAGTACTGTTCCTTTACCGCATCCACAAAAAAATCCCAAGTGGGCTCGACCCCATATATTCCAGACTCCTCTGTGGAACTTTGTTCCCAGTAAGTTTCCCACCAATGTTTGACATGGGGGAGAGCCTTAAGGAGTGTGAAGGCTATATTTTCCTTGTCATAAAAATTATGAACAAAGAAATAACCTTCTAGTATATTTAACCATTTATCTAGGGCATCTGTATCTATTTGACCTTCAAATATGGGAATATCAAAATTAACCTGTACCTTGAAAGGCGAGGTGCCTCCAAAGTGGCCGCTTGATGAAGATGTGCCTGATGCTATCAACAGGCGTTGAAGGATGTGGGAAAAATTCTCCATCATTTCGTCCCTCTGTTGCGTGAGAGCTTGCTCAAGCAACAGATTGATAGGATCGTCTGCTCCGTCGTTTTTATTTTCTTACACCATTGAGGGTTTCTTGGCTGTGCGAGAGCGATTGTCCTCAAGAGAGACAAGCTCGAGACCCAACTTGCTATACTTGGACCTCGTCGGGGACATGCACTGAAAAACGATTAAGAGCAGCCTGCTCTGATACCACTGATCCGGATTATTTTCGGCACGAAATGAGAGCGGAGATATAACACAGAAATATTCAGAGATATTGTAAGAGAGACAACAATATAACAGAGATATAGTGAAAATATAACAAGAGTCACAGATATACAGTAATACACGATTTCTATTAATGAAATAAATGTACAGAGACTGTAAAAGTATAGAGTGAAAGACTCACTAGAATGGTGGTAGCTTATCTCTGAAAAGAGATGTGACGACTACTCGCATTCACAAGAAGATGATCATTACAATGAGGCTCTAAGGGTCTTTTTAACATAAGTAAAATCCAAAACCCTAACCCCGGAAGATGAAAATCCAAAAGGTTTGTGGGCCCCAATGGGGGTAGTTGATACGTCAACTTCCAAGGGGCGTAACTTTTGCATACGATCTCCGTTTGGGGTGCTCGATAGATCATTGGAAAGATCTATTCGAGAGATACAACTTTTGGGTGAACAACATCGATCTACGATCCATGTTGCTCCTCGTTTTCTCAAAAAACATCATTTAGGACCTCAAAATGGCCCTGGAAGTTAAAAACTGCTAAAAATAGTAAATTACCAAAATTGTCAGAAACATGTTTTGGGCCAGTTGGAGAAGGTGGGTGGCCACCGATATCCACCTGGATCAAGTGTGGTCATCCAATTTTCTCTTTTATCTCCCATTTCTTTCCGAACTAACAAATGATGAACATCATGATATGGAAAAATCACTTTCATGTGTGATTACAATAGATATGGTTGAAAATGTTTAATTACTTTAAAAGCAATGAAGGATTTATTTTCCACTTCCAGATATTTCAATTCAAATCCCTACAGGTGAGAACTCATTAAAGAAATAGGCACTTCATTGCCTTCTGGGTTTTTTTGAGTTAGCCCTACAAACAATTAAGAGAAATGAATAGAAAAAGTATACAAAATAAGTTCCCAATTAAAATTTGGACACATAAGTGTTGAAGCTTGTGCAATGTCTTGTTTTATTGAATTAAAATATTCTTTTTCTTTATCATTCCACTTAAACAAAACATTTTTCTTAATCATATCTTGGAGTGGTTTTACTATATTTGAAAAACTGGGAATAAATCTTGTCAGTAAATTTATTTTCCCTAAAAATGATTGCATAGACTTTTTAATGTGAGGGAAAACAATTTGCAAAATAGTTTTTATTCTCTCTAATCTATCATAATACCAAATTTGGATACAATAAAACCAATAATTTTACCTTTTGTTACTACAAATATGGTTTTATTTGGGTTAAGAGATATGTCATACCTTCGACAACAATAAAAAAATTGCTTGAGATGATGTAGATGATCCTTTATGGCCTTTGAGAAAACTATTACATCATCCAAATATACCACTACTGATTTATTAATTAAACCCCTAAAAGCAATGCCCATCACCCTTTGAAATGTGGCACCAACATTAATTAATCCAAATGACATTTTCATGTAAGCATATGTGCCCCATTTAGTTCTAAAATTAGTTTTCAATTGATCATCATGTGCTACCAACACTTGGTTATACCCTGAGAAACCATCCAATAATGAAAATATTTGAGAACTTGAAACACACTAAAGGATTTGCTCCATGGGTGGAACATGGTAGTCGTCTTTGTTGGATGCTTTGTTTAGATTTATGAAATCAATGCAAATCCTAATTTTACCATTCTTCTTACTAAAAGGTACCATATTGGATGCTCACTGGGAATGTCAAATGGGAAATAATATTTTTGGCTCCAATAACTTATTGAGCTCGTTCTTAATGTGTTGTTCCATTATTGGGTGCATATTTCATAGATTTTGTTGAATAGGTTTTATATCTTTCTTGAGTGGTATTACATGTTGAATTATCATAGTATTATATATCCTTAAATCACTGTAAGTCCATGCAAAAATATCTTTATATTCTTTAAACAATCGAATAAATGCATCTTTGTAACACCCTGTTTCCCCCAGTCTGTAAAAATAACTATACTAGCCAAGAACTATGGCAGACTCAAAGATGTGAATGTGTGATTTTGAATGGACCTTAGTATAAAAGGTTGACGATTGTAAATAATATTATGAATATATGTTGCAGGACTGCTGGGAGGGGGATGTGCTGAAAAGAGACCACGATGGATGATGACAGGTGGTGGAAGGCACCTGGAATGGTGGTGTTAACTTCCACCGAAACCAATACCATATTTGGTCTTCACTGGCTCAAAGATCAAGAGCGGCTCGCTGGCCCCAAAATGAATTACTTGCCAGGATGGTAGGTGAAGAGGCTCCTCATGAGTTAATGAGGGATGGGGGTGAACCACCCATCTGTGGAAGCCTCAGACTTGACCACCGCGGGGAAGTTCGTGCCACACACAACCTCCTCGGAAAAATAAAAGGCATGAAAGAGGTGTGGAGGGGAGTCAGTCGCGACAGAGATCGCAAGAGGGGAGAAATCGGAAGGACTCTGGAAAAATGATACAAAGTGATTGATAAGCGGAGAAGAAGGAGAGTAACCTTCATTCTTGAATTCTGACGAACAATGACTTAGTCTCACAACATCGTGGTCTAAGCTCGGGGGTGGATAGTGGTAAATCCATTTAGAATCACTGATCCTACGGTTGGGTGGAAACGAACACCCCTCTCAACAACTGCATCACCTGGTGTTTTCTGATAAGTGTTTATATCTTGTGTCTTGCATTGAATATCTTGGACCGTATGCTCATGGTTTGAATACTTATAAATGGTTTCTGTGTAGAAATGTCTGCATGGTGTTTTGATCGGAAATGGTGGTTACATGCGTATATTGGAATGACCACATTTGGTTTTTATGGATATAGATATATGTATTTGAACAAATTCAATTTTCAAGTCTGTTCTCGGGAGATTTGTTTCTCTTATTTGTCTCACATGATGCCCTGGATAGATTTCCCCATAGGGACACCCTTTCGGGATCGTTCCCTTACATGCCAGAGACAGGGTAAGTTCCTGGAAAGAACTATCGTCTTAGTAAACCCTTGAGTTTGATTTTACTTGTCACATAAGTTAATAAGCTCGATGACTTAAGAAGACCTTTCAGTATGGTCTTCGAACCCGGTGAAAGTTACCCGAGAACCCGAAGGAGGATTTTATGGCTTAAGTCTTAAAACCCTGCACGAGGGAGAGTGGTTCTCTTAGATCTCGATATTTCGGTGTTTCGGTACCCAGAATACCCAAGGGTGAGTTCCCTTGCACTCACAAGTCCCAAAATCCCAACCTGCGAAATCCCGAAATGGCTTAGCATGTATAGATTTGGCGTTTTGGTACCCGAAATACCTAAGGGCAAGTCCCCTTTCACTCGCAAGTCCCTAAATCCCAACTTGCGAAATCCTAAAATGGCTTAGCACGTATAGATTCGGCGTTTCGGTGTTTCGGTACCCGGAATACCCAAGGGAGAGTTTCCCTTTCGCTTGCAAGTCCCGGAATCCCGACTTGCGAAATCCCAAAATAGTATAGTGTATTTTAGGGTTTGGTGTTTTGGAGTTTCATCTCCCGAGAAACCCAGGTGCGAGAACTCCTGTTCTCGCATATCTCAAAATCCTGATGGATGAAACCCCGAAATGATAATAGCACGGATGAGATATGGTGTTTTGGTGTTTCGACACCTGGGATACCTAAGGGTGAGATCCTCTTGTCATCGTACATCATGAAATACCGACTTACGAAACCCCGAAACAAGCTTAGCGTATATATATATATATATATATATATATATANCCTCGGAAACTCAAATGCGAGATCCTCTTGTCATCGCACATCACGAAATTCTGACTTGCAAAACCCCGAAACGAGCTTAGCGTATATATATATGAGCTTCGGAGTTTCGGCTCCCGGGAAACTCAAATGCGAGACCTCTTGTCATCGTACATCACAAAATCCCGACATGCGAAACCCCGAAACGAGCTTAGCATATATATATATATGAGCTTCGGAGTTTTGGTTCCTGGGAAACTCAGATGCAATACCTCTTGTCATCGTACATCGCGAAATCCCGAAACGAGCTTAGCATATATATATAATGAGCTTCGGAATTTCGGCTCCCGAATATCCTAGATGTGAGACCTCCTGTCTGCGCATATCGCGAAATCCTGAAGTATGAAACCCCGAAGTGAGTATAGCATGACTAGAATTTAATGTTTCGGTGTTTCGACACCCAGGATATCTAGAGGCAAGTCTCTTGTACTCGCCAGTCCCAAAATCCCAACTTGCGAAACCCCGAAATGGCATAACGTGTCTAGAGTTTGGATGTTTCGGTGTTTTGGCACCCGGGAAACCCAGATGCGAGACCTCTTGTCTTTGCATAGCCCAAAATCCTAACTTACGACATCCTGAAATGATAGAGCGTGGACAGGTTATGATATTTCGGAGTTTCGGCTCCTGGGAGACCCAGGTGCGAAACCCTCCTATCCTCGCATATCTCAAAATCCCGATAGGCGAAATCCCGAAATGGATTAACACACATTGTTTTGGTGTTTCGGCGTTTTGATACCCGGGATCTCCAAAGGTCAGTTTTCCTCGTGTTCACTAGACACTAAATACCAATGGATGAAACCCCAAAATGAACAAAGGAATACATACTTTGCGATTTTCCGAATCGCGAAAGCCAGGAGCACCTCTCCGGTAAGGCATGTGGTCATTGTCGATGATCATATGGGTACAGATAAGGGATGGTAGGGTCTGCAACAGGCCCCATAGGAATTCATGGATTCTATTCCTCGAAGAAGAGATGGAAAAGCCAAAAAAATTTAGTTTTTCTGTAGTGGGTGTGTGACAAATTGGTATCAGAGCATGGTTACAACACTTGGCTTGCTTGGGCTCATGACCGAGTTGTGCAGGAGCTCTGTTCGAAACACTCCTAAAAGGAGTAACCCCATGTCTTAACCTTCTTAATCAAAAGTCGAAGTTAAGAATGAAAACTCCTATTGTGTGTGTGTGCATGTGAAAAATATTAATTATGTACTGGTTATAAACGAATATAAATATTGACTAACAACCAACATTTTTCTTTTGCACACAAGCGGACGATCAACCACGGGAAATTACAGACGTATAGAATGGTGACTCACCATGAAGTGGGGGAGGGATCCCACAATAGAGACGAAGAGTCTGACGAAAGGAGGGTAGTAGGGATCCCTTCAGATCTAGCTGAGACTGTGAGGAGCCTCATGGTCGAATTACAAAGTTGGAAGGCTGACAATGAGAGGATGATGAAAGAACAAGAGAAGCAAACATAAATTAACGCAGTTTTACTGCAGAGCTTATCCGACCTACAAAGACAAATGCAGCATGAACCTAAAATATAGAAACAAGGTCATATCAGTGGCCACACTGATAAGAGCACCTGGAAAAAGGTCCATCCCAGAGGTAAAGGACAAGCAGCGGACAATTCCTCTGGGAAGGAAGCTGGCAGTTCAGAGGGCTCTTCTAGCAGTAGAACTAGTTCTTATTCCCAAAGAAGATAGAAGAAGCGAAATCTTTCCAAGGGTCATAAATTCGTGGAATTCAGGAAGGCCAAACCACCCTCCTTCAATGGTGAAATAAAGAAGGGAGAGGAAGCAGAGGCTTGGCTGCTTGGACTAAAGAAGTATTTTAGAGTCCATGACTTCTCAGAAAATTTGAAGGCCCGAGTGGCCACCTTCAACTTGAACGGAAAGGCTTCCATTTGGTGGGAATACCTTAAGAATGTGAAAGGGGTTCGCGAAGAGGACTTGTCATGGGAATGGTTTGAGAAATACTTCCGGAAGATGTATCTGTTGGAAAAATATTTCGACGAAAAGACCAAAGAATTCTATGAACTCAAACTGGGGCAACTCACTATAGAGGAATATGTCAGCAGATTCCTCGAGTTGCTGAGGTATGTACCTTATATAAAAGTAGAAAAGGCCAAGGTGCAACGTTTCATCAATGGACTACCTAAGGACTATCAGAACATAATTGAATTTGATGAGCCAAAGACCCTAGAAGGCACCATTTGAAAGACAAGATATTGTCATGAACAGTTTGGACATCGGACAAAACCTCACGAAGGCTGGAAACCGAAGAATAGTTCGGGATTTCAGAGAAAGGGGATTAAATCCCCAAGATTTAAGAACTATAAGAAGAACTCAAGGATGAGCTTCCCAGCCCATAGTGTACACCAGCAGAACTTTCCCTCCTTGGGCGGAAATAAAACTTCTGGATCTGTACCAGTGAAGGCTGATAACATAAAGAGAGAACCATTGAAATGTTGGGGTTGCGAAGAAAAACATCTACTGAGAGACTGTCCACACCGACAACAAAATAGTCAGAGAATTTACAGCATCTAGAAAGCTACCACCGTCAATGGTGTGGCTAGAAGTGTGTCGCAAATTTATGCAGCCTTGGATAATAACCAAGCCAACCACCAAGCTTCAGTGGTGGAAATAGAAGGTATGATTTCCAACCATCTAGTGTCTATTCTAATTGACCTTGGTTCAAACTTGAGTTATATAGCCCCTAAGACTATTGATAAGTGTAAACTACAACCGCATAAACCTACCAAGCCATGGTTGGTACAATTAGCCATTGGCACCAAAAGAAGGGTAGCAGAGGTCATACCAGCCTGCCATTTAATGTTGGGTGAATTCCCCACCCAAGCAACCCTTAACATATTACCACTGGGATCGTATGATCTGTTGATTGGTATGGAATGGATAGCCACCCATAAAGCTATATTGGACTGTTACCATAAAACCTTAGAATGTGTAAGTAAAGAAGGAAAAAGGATAACCCTTCAAGGGATTTGAAAACCTGTCTCGGTGAGACAAATATCAGCTCTACAAATGAGAAGATATTGTAGAAAAGGATGTCCCCTATATGCAATAAAGGTGTTGAAAACAATTGAAGGCGACAAACCAAGCCTCGAATACCAGCCTACCCTGAGAGAATACAAAGATGTATTTCTGGAAGAGGTATCGGGTCTACCTCCGAGAAGGGACATTGACTTCTTGATAGAACTTGCACTGGGAGCGGTGCCGGTGTCTAGGACACCCTACCGGATGAGCACACCTGAACTAGTTGAACTCAAATTGCAATTGAGAGAAATGATGGACAAAGGCTATATCCGGCCCAATGTGTCTCCATGGGGAGCACCGGTCCTGTTTGTGAAAAAGAAAGACGGTACCCTCCGACTGTGTATAGACTATAGACAACTCAATAAGGTAACCATAAAGAACAAGTACCCCTTGCCCAGGATCGATGACCTGTTCAATCAATTGGGGGGTGCRTCTATTTTCTCAAAGATTGACTTGAGGTYGGGATACCATCAAGTCTTAATCAAGGGTGAAGACATCCATAAAACTTCCTTCCAGACAAGGTATGGTCACTATGAGTTTGTGTTAATGCCATTTGGGTTAACCAATGCCCCTGCCACTTTCATGTGCTTGATGAAGAATGTACTCAACAAATTCCTAGACAATTTGTGTTGGTTTTTATTGACGACATATTAATTTACTTCAAGAATAGAGAGGAACATGAGGAACACCTTAGGCTTGTTCTTCAAGTGCTAAGAGAACATCATCTCTATGCCAAATTTAGCAAGTTTGACTTTTTCCAGAAGAAATTATATTGCTTGGGCCATGTCCTATCTGAAGAAGGGATAACAGTAGACCCTGATAAGATCAGGTCTATTATGGAATGGCCTACCCCGAAGGATGTTTCGGATATCAAATCCTTTATGGGATTAGCAGGATACCATAGGAGATTTATAAAAGGATTCTCCAAGATTGGTTGTCCAATCACTGGCCTCTAGAAGAAGGGGACATAATTCACATGGACACAAAAATGTGAAGAAAGATTTCAAACCTTGAAACATCTACTGACCTACGCACCCATGCTGAAGATCGTCGATCCCGAATCTGACTTCCTTGTGTGCACAGATGCCTGTAAAGAAAGGCTCGGAGGAGTCCTTATGCAGGGAGGAAGTGTGGTCTGCTATGAGTCCCGAAAATTGAATGAGCACGAAGTCAACTATGTGACCCATGATCTGGAGTTGGCCACTATAGTGCATGCCTTAAAAATGTGGAGGCATTACCTCCTAGGAAGGAAAGGGAAATTTGTATTTACTTAATGGGATCGCGTGGTTACAATATTTTTTGACCAACGTACCGGAACAAGCTAGATTGGATGGCCCTCAACCGGTTTGATTTTTGAAATTAAACACGTGGGAAGGGGAAAATAGGGTGGGTATTTACGATTCCACTTAGAAATTAAACACATTAAGGGAAGGGAAAATAGGGTGGCTGATTCCCTTAGCAAGAGCATGAAAACAATTCACCTGGCCGCGGTGAGCACCTGCGAGATGGATGCCAAGGAAAGAGTCAGAAATGCACAAGAGACAGACACATTCTTCCAGACCGTGACCTCGTACCCACAGCAAGAATCCACGGGGATAAAGTATGAAAGCTACCAAATGATGGAAGGAGGTTTTCTCACTTACCGAAGCAGATTGTATATCCTAGATTGTGACGACTTGAAGAGGTTCATACTAGAAGAACTACATAAAAGACCCTATTCTGGTCATCCAGGATACCAGAAAATGATTATGGCCACTAGGAAACAATTCTACTGGCCTGGGTTGAAGAAAGACATAGCCAATTACCTAGCCAAATGCATAGAATTCCAACAGGTAAAAGTAGAACACCGACACCTAGCAATATTATTACAACCTCTGCCAATCTCGGAATGGAAATGGGAAACCATGTCCATGGATTTCATCACCGGATTACCAACCTCGACCAAATAGAATGACACCATCATGGTAGTGGTGGATAAATTGAGAAAGTTCGCTCATTTTATCCCCGTCAAGTCAAATTGTAAGGCAATAGACATCGCCCACGTATTCATGAAAGAGATATTCAGACTGCATGGTATGCCGAAAGAGATCGTGTCTGATAGAGACAAGAAATTCACTTCCAACTTTTGGAAATCACTGATGGCGGGTTTAGAGACCAAGTTGTTGTTTACCACCGCCTATCACCCTCAAACCGATGGACAGACGGAAAGAGTGAACCAAATACTAGAAGACATGCTAAGAATGCATGTAATGCATCAACCCAAGAAGTGGGAAGACTATCTGCCACTAGTGGAATTCGCCTACAACAACAGCTACCAAGAATCCTTAAAGATGAGTCCCTTCGAAGTCCTCTATGGTAGGCCATGCAACACTCCTGTCAGTTGGAGTAATCCCGTAAAAAGAATTTCTTTTGGACCTGACATGTTGAAAGAAATGGAACAACAAGTGACTTAGATAAAACAAAATCTGAAGGTCGCTTAGAATCGACAGAAAATTTAAGCCGACCAAAGGAGAACTCCAAGAGAGTTCAAGACGGGAGACCATGTATATCTCAGAGTTAGGCCTAGGAAGAGTTCCCTGAAAATGGGAGCTTGTGCCAAGTTGGCAACTCGGTATTGTGGACCCTTTGAGGTTCTAGATAGAGTGGGACATATAGCCTATAGGCTAGCACTTCCTCCCATAGTAAAAGC
>SNQJ01S0048307.1:31383-59158 GCA_010110895.2 Picea sitchensis | reverse complement strand
GAGTTTCGGCTCCCGGGAGACCCAGGTGCGAAACTCTCCTGTCCTCGCATATCGCAAAATCCCGATAGGCGAAATCCCGAAATGGATTAGCACACATGGTTTTGGTGTTTCGACGTTTTGGTACCTGGGATCTCCAAAGGTCAGTTTTCCTCATGTTCTCTAGACACAAAATTCTGATGGATGAAACCCTGAAATGAACAAGGGAATACATACTTTGCGATTTCCCGAATCGTGAAAGCCGGGAGCACCTCTCCGATAAGGCCTGTGGTCATCGCCGATGATCATATGGGTATGTATAAGGGATGGTAGGGTCTGCAACAGGCCCCATAGGAATTCGGGGCTTCTGTTCCTTGGAGAAGAGATGTAAAAGCCTAAAATTTTTAGTTTTTCCGTAGTGGGTGTGTGACAATCTCTCTCAGTGGGAGTATGTAACACCCCCTGTTTCCCCAACTTGTATTTAATTATAATTGATGATTTCCATGTAGTGGTATATAAACATTGTAAATGTATTTTGTTTGATTAGGAATTCCAATAACTGACTATGGAGTGAAGCCTTGAGTATGGGCCATGATACCACTATAGGAATAAGAGGATATGTTATTAGACTAAAAGAAACCAAGCCTCCTTGTTGAATAATTAATTTGGAAATATTCAGTGACTTCCCTTCACTCTGATTTTAAGGAAAAATCTGTTAATAAGGGAGGAATGGTGGTTTATCAAACAACCACCCTCAATGAATGGAAGTATGTGGGGGCTACTTGAGGTGACAAGAGCTGTCAGCTAGAGGACAACAGGAAAAGACCTCACGAGTTCCCATGATTGACCCATGGGTTCCTTCTGATAGAAGGAAGGGGGTGGGAAGGTCAAGAATCTTTGGGGGAGAAAATATGCACAGGAAAAACATGAGGAAAAGGGGGTGAAGAGGAGTGGGAGAGGAGAGGAAACTGGTTGGAGGATTGGTTTGAAAAATGAAGAACCCACCCTGATTTGAGGGGCCGAAATCTTGATGTTGGAGAAGCATATGATAAACCTAAAGGAGGAACAAGCTAAGAGAGTTGAGCGTAGAGAACTCCTTGGTGGTATTATGGCTTGGAATGGGGGTGGCCTACTGCCAAAGTGATTGAGCTTGCAGAGCCTATGATTGGGTGCTAGGGTGGAAAGGAAATCACCCATAGTCAGTTGGATATCTACATCTTGTAATAGATAAGTATTCCTTACTCCCTGTGTATTGAGTACATCAATTATATGGATTCCTGTAAATGTGATATATTTGTGCATGTTTGAGATTGATGAAATTAATGTTGGCTCCTTGGAAATTTCTTGCATTTAATGATTGTGTTTAGCATGAGTCCTCATATTTGAACAATTTTGGATTTGAGCTTCCCGTTTGCACAATAGAATCTCGACAGTAGCGTGATGTCTATGAAGAGAATACACGTACATAAATTAAGGGATGGATAATAATATTTAATATAAATACAATACTACAATAATGGCATGTTGGAGGCCAATGAAGGTCGATAAACCTTGTGTTGATTCCCCTCTCCTTAACATGAATGGTTATGGGGAATGAAATCTTCATATGAGTGCCAAGTAATAGGCTTCGTGCTTGTTGTAAATGGAATAGGAACCTTAAACCCTACATAATCCTCTTGTGTGGAAGTTGAAGGGTTGTGGGATGTAAATATTCATCTGGGGAAGGAGAAGAACACCATAGTAGTTGTCTGAGTAAGGTGAAGGCCAAGACGGCCCAGTAAAAACATTGGAAAATATTTAGAAGTTTCCCTTGAATGGATAAGTCCATTTTTTGGGCTATAAACATGAATAAATCACGTGTGTGAGTCGGGATACAACACAACCGTTGATTTGTCTTAGCATATATATCCTCGACCTTCGTCGGAGAAGGATATGATGCCCGGAGAGGGTGTACCCCAAGTTAATAGGAGTCATTAGATACTTCGGCGAGATGTATGAGAAAATCCTAAACCATAGATGAGAAACATGAGTCTATCGATGTGTGAGGTCGCAAGGGACTCTGATGGGGGTGACTATGAGTTAAAGTGAACCATCAATATCTCAAAGTGCACACCAAAAAGTATTGTGATCGTTGATGTTGTGTGCGAGGAACATGATTGCAAACCCTGGATCCATTCCTTACCATATAAGCACAAAGAGGGAGAAGATGATCCCCTAATGATGCAACATGCCAGCAGGGAAACCCACATGTCCTTAGGAGTGACAAGTGTCACTAGATGGATGGTTGATGAAGCAGGAGTGGTTTTGAAAGACTATGAAATCCTTAGGGCGTCAACGATGATCTAGACTATTAAATATGTAGACATTAGATCTCGATCGTTTATCGTGGAGGAAACATCAGAGTCAGTGGTCAGAGTGTCCTCCATTAAGGCACTCCGATGACAAAGGCCCGATGGACAATATGGACCGTTAATCAGAATAAGGTGAGATCAATTCTCATCTGTAGATATTCATAGGGTGTCTTATAAGTTAGGTTAAGAGGGAAGGTAACGTCTTGCTGACATCATGCTGATGGGGAATGTCTATGCACCTGAGGGTAATATGTGGCAACATGTATTTGGTTGAAGGAATTGGGAATGGGTCCATATCGAGTTGAGACCTTTGAATGGGCACTTTAATTACCGAGCGTAGGATATGTGGGTGGAGAGATATCCACTGTTTAGGCTGTCAGAATGTTAGTGCGTGGGATTAATGAGGGACTTCGATGAGAGTTCCAAGAACAAACCCAAGCCGTTAGATCTATCATAGTTTCTACAGGAAAGAATCTAAACCGTCAGATCCAGAGTAGTGATTTTTGTTTAAGTTTGGTACTTGGAGTAACCTAGGAAGATGAGGTTTAGGCACTCTAATGGTAAGGCTCTTAGGGACGATTTTGACCATAGATTAGGTAGAGTCTGAGAGGATACCTTAGCCATTGGATCTGTGATCCTTCCCAAAGGGAAATAAAGGAATACAATGATGCCACGATGATGGGTCATACCAATGTGTGGCTTACGTGTCCCTTAGGATGACGCATAGCGATAGTCGATTGGCCGAGCGTGGACCCTGTTGGGAAAGAAGGGCCTTAAAACTCCGCTTTAATTAAGGGCTCAAGAGGATGAAATGGATAGTGCCACGTGTTGATCATAGAAGGTTCCACGTGGTGTACTTATTTGGCACATGTATTTACTCATCAGATTTTGGTACTTGGAGTAACCTAGGATGTCGAGGTGTAGGCACTTCGATGGTAAGGCTCTAAGGGGCCATTTTGACCGTATATTAGGTAGAGTTTGAGAATACACCTCAACCACCAGATGTATGATCCTTCTCGAAGGGAAATAAAGGTGTACAATGATGTCATGATGACGGGTAATACCAGTGTGGGAACTTACATGTCTCTTAGGATGACGCGTGGTGATAGTCAATTGGCCGATGGGATGAGTGTGGACCCTGTTGGGCAAGAAGGGTCTTAAAATGCTACTTTAAGTAAGGGCACAAGAGGATGACATGGATAGTGCCATGTGTTGAGCATAGAAGGTTCCACGTGGTGTAATGATTTGGCACTTGTAGGTGACCTTCTGTGGGAAATATGGATTCCACGTTTCAGGTGGTGATGGTGCCAGGTGTCATGTAGAGATGACACCACATGTCAAGAGGATTATGCACAGGTAGGTGAAAATACAAGAAAAAATGAGTCCTTCGTCGAAGTTTGAAAGGTGGAGAAGGCTATGTGGTGGTCAAAAATGTCGACGATGATGAAGACATCGACGATGTAATGAGAGCCATTGATTAGAGGTGGGTCAGAGTTAATCTCCATCGTAGATTTTCGAAGAACCCTTTATAGGTTATAGAATGGATGATGACATCACGAGTGAGGTGGAATTCCATCGCATCTGGAGGACGATAGGCAACGACACCTAGTTCGTCATAAGGTCACAGGTTGTCCATGTTGGGTCCATACCATTGGATGTTTGTTTGCAATCGCCAACCGTCAGATCTACGGGAAGAGAGATTTGGACCATTTGTCATAGATTGAAGGGATCACAAGGCTATGTGTTGGATAAGAATGTTGATGAAAATAGAGGCATCGACGACATGATGAGGATCATTAGATCTGCGAGCCAATGAATTTGGCTTGTTAATCTATGTGTAATTTCGTCAGAGAACAAAAGAATGGAAGAGTGGGTGTTAAGTGTCATGTCATTTGGGTCATGACACTTAAGTGTTAAGTGTTAAGTGTTAAGTGTTAAGTGTAAATTTGGGTCATTTTTTGATGACCATTTTGATGTGCTTGCAACGTTATGTTGTTGGGATTGCAATGAAACTTGGACCCCCCAAAAATAATTTCCTGTGCCATCTCAATTGCGACGAAAATAGGCTATTGTCGACCTATTGACGAATATAGACTATTTTGAACAATGGTCTTTATTCATCTTAAGAGAGACAAATATAGGTTATAGTCTCCATTGCGACAAAAGTATGCTATCGTCTTTGTTGCGAAGAAAGTGTTATTTCATCTCAAGGGAGACAAATATAGGGAATTTTTGCAAGCGAGACGAATTATACATATCTACGATGAACTATTGATAGCTGCGACAAGCATATTCGTCACGAGCCCGACGGGCTCACAGTATTTTGAAAAAAAATATAAATGGAACAACCCACCCCAACACAACATAAAAACACCTTAGTCATCCCCAGCATGCTCATGTTGACCCTCCTCCATCTGTTAAGTTCAAATTCATTGAGAATTGTGCCTTCCTTCAACATCATGAAACCACCAACAAAATAAGCCAAGAAAAAGTGCCTAGATTAATATGAAAATATGTGAACTCAATATTGTACCAATGGAGAATCATCATGAAAAACAAGATTTGCATTCGTTGGCTTCAAAACTTCTCTGAATTTGTAACAAAAAACTCTACTATGAACCCAAGAGATACTTGATCAGATGTTGCTTTAATAATTCAGTTTTTTTGTTGAATAAGAAAACCTTGAACCTCATGCCAAAAACGTTTACAGATGTAGCAAAATTTAATGTTAACACTCCCCAACATTACTGGAAGGTATTGTAAATATTTAAATTCACGTGTTTCTGAAGGAAAATATACTCCCAATTTGGAAGACATTCATACTCCATTGAAGTTATAGTACAAGCTTCACGATCAACAACAATTTATCCAGAAAAAGGGACCAAGTATGGAAGATAAAATCACAGTAATATGCAAAATATACCGTAGCATAAGATCTCATTGATGTAGAAATAGAGAATATACTTTTCATAGTATTCTTTGAGAGTGACGATAAGTCTAAACAATGTAGTATTTGTAATTCTTTGTCTATTGTGTATAAACCTAATCCTATTTGTACATCCGGGACATTCTTTGAGAGTGAGAATATGTCTAAACAATGTAGTATGGCATTTTCAACTCCTTTTATCAGCCATACAACTTTCTTCTACTATGTCCCAACTATGGAACCATTTCTTACAATGTATCCCTCAGAGAGAGAGATAGATGTTCTTTAATAAAACAAACAAAAATAAACCAAAGTCTACCCACCATCAATCCTCTAATCCCAAAACAATTTCTTCAAAAACTTGCAAAATTTGAGACAATAACAAAGTATTAGAAATCCAAGCAACCTCAGAGGGATTGATTGACTAGGAAAGAAAGGGCCGAAAATGAAGCCAACCTTGGCATAGTGTGCATGAAAAAAACCCAGAAGAAGCATAGTCCATAGCTTCTAGAAAATGGAACAGGTCAGCAGGGTAGTGCCAAAGGAAACCATTTAGGAAGGAGAAATACCACACAATGAGTTTGGCCATCTCAATATCTATTGCCCAAAGCATAAAATAGAGTTGGAAAGTTGGGATACCCCATTCACAAAGACACCTGCAAAATATCCTTGGGGTTGCAATGATCAACTAGGAACAACCAACTGGTGGGTGGATTCTTGTGGATGGTTGATTGGCTATTGCCTCCTTTTTCCTTTATGAAAGAAGCTTGTGATATGCTTGGGACTGAAAAGAAATAATTGTTTCTATCTTTGATATTTATGGTAATGCTTCAAAATCTATAGATAGTTATGGCACCATTTTTCTTTAAGGCATTTTCTATATACTATCATTTTGGAACCAACTAGTGGGTGGCTTCTTGTGGATGGATGATGATTGGTTATTACACCCTTTTTCCTTTATGAAAAATACTTGTGATAATCATGGTACCAACAAGAAATAAATGTCTATATCTTTGATATTTATGGTAATAATTAGAACTATGTATATAGTTATGGTGCCATTTTTCCTTTACAACATTTTTTATTTACCAACATTTTTCATTTACCATCGCCATGTTGTCTGATCGCTATAAAAGTGATGGCCTGCCTCTTGCAACCTTTTTTCTTTTCTAAAATAGCTATGTACCAATTCTAGATCTTTCCATGAAATTTAAAATAAAGGAAAAGGAGAGCAACTGAGAAGGGTATTATGCATGATCATTTCAAACTAATTCATACTGTATCATAAAGAAACACATTTTATGGTGTTAATCATAATGACAAAGAAAGAAAACGGATCTATCTTCTGATCTGGTTCCTGTTGGTGTCATGATCAATTTCCAGGATTTATCTGAACTTATAATGACAGGATGGAATAATATATAGGTGCATCCACCCCTACGGTCTACAACATAAGTGATATCTCCCATATCCTGAATCAATTGATAAAGAGTCAATTTGTGTGTTGGTAATGCAACATAATATAGGCGCTACCACAGGTAAGCGCACTTGCTCCCCATGTGAGTGATAGTGCTTCAAAATGTGTCCATTTTCAGTTGGCCATGGTGCTGTGTTTAAGAAAAATCAAGCATAATTTAAAGAAATGTGCCTGTTATTGACATTGAATCATTCAAGTAGGAAGATCTAAGTTTTTTTTATAAATTTATAGAAAATTTTGTCTTTGCCAAAAATTATTGCAACTTTTTCAAGATTTTTCGTATTTATATATTTAATCTAAATTTCTTGTTGAACCAAACTTGAATATAAACCTTGTAAGGACTTATCTCGTTTGGATTTCATCATATCTCAACTATTATTTTCTCGGTTTTCAATACTTGCAACTATGTTCGGAGAAAAAATGTTGTCCTTGTAGGGAATACCTCATTTTATCTATTTTGTATTGTGTGCCACTTGTGATAGGTGTGAAATATGACATCTTTGCAAAGAGAAAAAATCCTAACAGGTCAATCCTTTAAGAATGCGTGTTCTTCCCTAGGTTTTCGTTTATAGTCAAGAGACAACCAACTCAACCTTCACCCATTAGAGAGGTTGTGTGGAACACCAAAATAAGGGTTGATGAGGAGCTAAATTCAAATTACAACCTCCCCTAAACAACTTGAATTAAATCGAGGTGGGGCTTCAACCCTTTATTAGAAAAGGAGAGTAATTCAACACTCTAGGAACTTAAATACCCCTCCTCACTCATTTTCCCAGTTCCCATTCCCCCTCCTTCCCTGCATATATTGAAAGCATAATATGAACTAAAAATGTTGATCCAAATTTAATAGGATAGATCTAAACATATTATTCCTAAGCCTCGTGAAAGTGAAGAGAGCATCTGCAAATTTAAAGGCAATCCCTTTTGGTGGATATAAATTTTTTTATTCCTTCCTCATGATTACTAACAATTATAGCCACTTATCATATCTATTTTTAGATACGGTGGTTGCAGTGTACATCACTGGATTCAATCTAGGAAATTGCTCGACAATTGTGAAATAAACATGAGAAATTGAGAATCACTTAATCAAATTAGCATGTATGAGACAAATTACAAACTCCTAGTCTTCTGTAGGAACAAAAAAATGATTTTGGGAGTAAAACACCTTTTTGTGCCAATTAAAGGATTCCACTTATTGATTGCAACTGAAACAAAGAATTGATATCATTTAGTACCTGAGGAGAGGAACTGAAACTAATATGTAAGAGAAAGGATGCGAAAAAAATTGAAATCAAGCCATGAAAATATTATTTTTAAAAAGGGAAAACAAGGCTTTATCAAATAAAGATTTATAGTTCAAATTAATTTTATTCAATATGACCATAGTTAGATAGAAATGATTTAGTTTCCTGCATTTGAAATGATCTAGTTTCTTGCATTTTCCTTGACGCAAAGTTCTGGTTTAGTCATGACAGAGTAGAGAAATTTGGGGGACAATATTAATGGATATAAGGCAACAAAGTTGGTACTTATTAGGTCACCACTTCATTTTGTCAAAACCTTTCTCCTTGAATGAACCAATGAGTTTTTTTAGCAACCCTGACACAAATATTGAAGTCCATAACAGGGAAACAATAAACTGCCTCTCATGACTTCTTTCGATCATTTTCTATGTAGAAAGTTGTCTATTAGGGCTGACAAACATCTGTACATAAAATAATGGGGCAGAGGGAGCCAACCTCTAGTTTGGAGGGCCAATGAGATTCTAGTGGTGCACTGCATGGTGTGGAGATTCCAACATAGTTGAATCCTAAAAGACTTTTTATTTCCTTTTATATGGTACAATGGTGAAAAGACATGCATACCTTAGCTTAAAATCCAAACTAGGATTGTATGACCCCAACACTGATAAAAGAAGAGACTTCCACAACCTTTTCTTTACTTGGCCCAACTTTCATAAGAAAATAGATTGAGTATTGAAAAGAGTGGACAAAGCAATGCTAGTTGATAAAAGCTTCTTGTCTTTTGACTAATTCTATATATGGCATGGTTTAGGTCATGGGATAAGCAACTCCATTTGATCACCAATTAATTATTTTCGCAATTATTTATGGGAAGGCCTTGCATTAACAACAAAATAAGATTAAAGCTAAATATACCACATCTATAGAATCTAACCTACATTAAGTTTCTTAATCTATTTTGGAATTTGATTCCAAATCCAAGAGGTGCTGATGATTGGATTAAATGGTCAAGTCAATTGCTCAAAACGACTCTTTGAGGAGGATATGACAAGTAACTTATCATTCTTAGATGAAGGTCCAAGAAAGAAATGACTGAAGAGATTGCTTGCTTAATAAGTGATTAGAGTCATGAACCTATGATGATAAGTTGTATGCAAAGCTTCAAAGTTTAGACATGCAACAAAAATTGCAGAACACAAAAAAGCAAAGGGAGCTCAAATAAAATATTATTTTCAATGGCTCAAAGTCTAAGATAGGCCTTAGAAATAATTTTCAAAGGATCTGGTGAATAAGCATACCTTCGTGCATCATAACCATCCAAACTAATAAATGGAGGATAACTATTAAACCAAAAATCATCAATGAATTCTTTCATCATTATAATTTTCTTTCAAGACCAAGAATAGGTTGATGAACATAAGGAGGTAATGTAAAATTGTCTAGATGTGGCCCTAAGAAAATTTCCCATTGAAAACAAGAACTAGTGTGAGATGTCATTGTCCATGAATGAGATTATTAATGAACTCAAAGTAATAACTAATGAGAAGTGGCCCAGAATGGCTAGTTTCTCAAGTGAATTTTGCATAGCCACATGGGAGTTTGGAGGTCTCAGCTTACTATAAATTTATAAGGAAGCTCTATGAAATTAGTCATTAAGAGAACTTGTTAATAAAGGAAATATCAAATTGATCCCTTAAACTATTAAACATGTAATCCTAAGCTTATCTCCATTTGGAAAAAAATCATGTTGCTAAGTTTTTCTAGAAACTTCTAGGTAAAGATTTGGCATTGACAATTAAGAACATTATGTATCTTATCATTAACTCGGAAGAAATAAAGAAAGTAGGAAATTATATTAATGTACATACAAATGACCAAAATAGGTCAATAGGATTCAAAAGTACAACCAACCATAGTGGCTATGTGGGAGTTCCAAAGACACCTCCCAAATATAGAAAATAAAATAAGCATAAAAATAAAAAGTACGGAGGGTAAACCCAAGAAGTGAAGAGCCTAGTAGACTAGCTTGAATGGTTGAATATTTTGAGCTTCATGCAAGAGGTCTTGTGGGGGAAGCCCTAGTTGGATATTGACATTGCATGCCCTCACTCATTGTCCCTACTAGGTCAGACATAGTAATCAACACCAATAGGTTTACATTGGGCACCATCCATGAAATATAGGGATGTGCCCAGGGGTTTCCTTGGAAAAACTTCCCAAGAAGTGAATCCTAGTAAAAGAAGTAGATATTTATCCTATGTAAGAAGAGAAAATAAACATTAATCAACACTATAATTCGAAAAGGAGCGAGCGCCATCACTGACCACCGTGAAGGTATATAAAGCAGAGCCTAAAGATGTCTTATTGGGAATGGCTTGGGCTAAGAGGACCAATCAAGATTGACCTTTGGGGATGTCGGATGATCCTCATTGAAGCTCTCCTAAAATTTAATCCCTATGTGATCTGGATCTCCGGGGTTGACATCTGGATGGCTTGAATGCTGAGAGATGAGGATCTTAGACGTGCCAATATTGCATGAAAAAAAGCATGGACAAAAACATGTAAATGAAGTACTCGGGAGGTGAGGCTCAAAGGCGAGTCTCACCTATAAAACTAATTACTAGTAAATCACTAAGAGCTAATTAATCTCACAATGAACAATAGAAAACATGAGAGAAGCCAAAATGAGTAACTTGATATTATGAGAAGGCTTGCAAGACCTTTATATAGCATTACAAAATGGTCCATTGGATAGAGTAAAAGAGAGCTCATTAAATGAGTCTCTATTATTAGTATAATAGATCTAACTACCCAACTAACTAAGTACTGGAAAATAAAATCCAATACAATAATGGAAAGAACTCATTAAATGAGTCTCTATTATTATAATAATAGATCTAACTACCCAACTAATTAAGTAGTGGAAAATAAAATCCAATACAATAAAGGAGATATAGGACTCTCTTTGAACCATATGGGAAACCTGTTAGCCCAATTAATTAATGAGGAGGTGAGCATCTCCTTGATCCACATGGACAATTTATTAGCTTTATAGTTTTATGACTTTTGCATTAGAATTTAGACCATATACCCCCTAAAATTTAGATCATTCCCCCCCCTTTAGAAAATGATGGTCCCCATCATTTCACCCATGCTACAAAGAGACCCATGAGTACAATTTTATAATTCCCAATGAAGGGAAGGGTTTTGTGTGGTTGACGCATAACCATTTACGTTAATAAAAATGGAAAAATCATGACTTTGTAGGCTTTGAATCTTCTTCTACAAATATGTTTATAACTTTTGCTACAAATGATGAAATCCAATTCTATCGAAAACCCATTTGAGATATTGAAGAGACATTTCCGTCAATATATGGAACTTGTTTCGAAGTGGCCCATGGAGTGAGAAAAACCAGGCCAAATTTGAAAGGCGCGTGACCACGCTGGTTAAAAAAACGTGTTGCTTCAAACAAAGATATCTCATAAACCAGACAACGAAATGGAATTCCACGAAATACCCATTTGAGACATTGAAGAGATATTTCTAGCCATATGTGGAAATCCTTCTGTAGTTTCTTGAGAAGGGATAAAATACCATTGAATATGGTGGTATGTGTGGCCTCCTTGGGTCAAATACATGCTAAGATTCAATTGATGATATCTCTCAAACCAGGAAGCCAAATGAGATTCCGAGAAATACCCATTTGATATCTTGAAGAGATATTTCCAGAAATATCTGGAACTCATTTTGTGAAATACCGTTGAATATGGTGGTATGCGCATCGTCCTTTAGTCAAATACATGTTGGGATTCAATAGGTGATATCTCTCAAACCAAGAAGCCAAATGAGATTCCGTGAAATACCCATTTGAGATATGGTAGGTCCTCTGAAATGTTGTGTAGATGCCACAACACCTCTTTGAATTTGGCTGGGTGTAGAGAGGAACAAAGGATGCCAAGGGTTTGTAGAGTAGCATGCGTTGTTGTAGAGGTTGTGGAACCTCTGTGGGAAGCATGGACACCCTGCAAATTAGTTGAAAATGTTGCAGATCAATGGATGTAGTGGATCCATGTATCGATGTAGTGAATCCTTGTATGGATGTAGTGAATCCATGTATGGTTCTCCTTGTAATGGTGAACAAATATCCAAGGGTAAAAACAAATCCCTGTAGTGTCTGTGGACCAACTGTGATTCTTACAGTGTATGGACTGACAAATGGATTTCGATAGTACCAAAATGAGGTTGGTGATTGCTACAAATGTTTGAACCCGCAACATGCTTCAAACCATTGTTCCGATGGAGAGCGTACCCGTTCTGATACCACTGATCCTAATCTCGGGGGCTGGGATCTGGATGGCTTGAATGTCGAGAGAGGAGGAGCTTAGACGTGCCAATATTGCATGAAAAGAAGCATGTACAAAAACATGTAAATGAAGTACTTGGGAGGTGAGGCTCAAAGAGGAGCCTCATCTCTAAAACTAATTACTATTAAATCACTCAGAGATAATTAATATCACAATGAACTGTCAATAGAAAATATGAAAGAAGCCAAAATGAGTAACTTGATATTATGAGAAGGCTTGGGAGGCCTTTATATAACATTACAAAATGGTCCATTGGAAAAAGTAAAAAAGATCTCATTAAATGATTCTCTGTTATTAGTATAATAGATCTAACTACCCAACTAACTAAGTAGTGGAAAATAAAACCTGATACAATAATGGAAAGAGCTCATTAAATGAGTATTTATTATTATTATAATAGATCTAACTACCCAACTAATTAAGTAGTGGAAAATAAAATCCAATACAATAATGGAGAGGTAGGACTCTCTTTGACCCATATGGGCAACCTGTTAGCCCAATTAATTATTAAGGAGGTGGGCATCTCCTTGGTACACATGGGTAATTTATTAGCTTTATAGATTTATGACTTTTGCATCCAAATTTAGACCATATACCCCCTAAAATTCATATCACTATGAGTCCCTAGTAATGGAGAGGAACCTGGTGATGTGACTCAGTGGCTCACCTGCTAAATCTATAATTTGAAATATTATCAACACGGTTGCTAGAACAGTTGCAAGGACAATATTGCAAATCTAGCTATAGGGTCATAACCAATATAAAAGACACCATACAACTTGCAAGAAGAAATATTCCATTTATAGAAGCAACCTATATCTTTCGAAATAGAGGTAAAAGAATCCCATCTATCTTACCCATAACCAAAAAAAACTTTCAATTTTATTTTCATATGTGGTAATTCATAATGGCAATGTTAAGTTCGTTAAGAAATTATTCGTTCTTTAAACTTTAAACAGATAAGAAGGTAAGAGGTCAGAAAGCACATGTTGATGTTTTTACCTCAAATTCTACTGGAGTTCTTGTCCAAACAGATTCATCAAATCCATCATTCTATAACAACACAAATACATCAACACTTTTATCAATATAAGGTCCACAATTGAAAAATATAAAGAATAACAATAAATATAAGCATAAGCATGAATAAACCACAAATGCATTAACATAGAAATTGAATAAAATATATATTTAAAAAAAATGATTCAATTGCAATTATTTAGTTTACTCTAAGATGAATTATTCTAAGAGTGTCAAAACATGCCTTGAAAATGCTTCCAAGTACCTTATAAGCCTTCTTTTTGGACTAGCCCATCATCATCCTAGATTCAAACATGGATTTACTCAATCAGAACAAACTACAAGTGCGATAGATAAAGAACTAAACAAAAATCTTGAATAATCTCCTCTTGGTTTCTAGAATAATTTATTGGATCCATATGATCTTGGAGAAAACCTCCCTCGATCTGAAGGAGCAACAACAAAGTCAACATTGACTATTCTTTTGTTCCGTTGGATCGAGAGATGTTTTCTCCAAGAATAAAGAACTCCAATAAATTATTCTCTGCCGAATAGGGCCAACCATGTGAAAGTGGAAGCTCCTATGGCCCCTCCCCCCCCTCACATCACTCTCAATTCCCCAATACCCAATCTATATTCTACTAGAAAACATGCATTAAAAATATTCAAAATTGATAAAGAGTGATTGTAAAACTATAAATGAGGTTTATCATTCAAAGACACATGTCATAAAAATATTTTTTATAAATGAGATTTATCTTCCAAAATATGTTCCAAGTATACTATCCATATGTACATCGATGTGTCTTATAAAATTATTATACATCATCATTTTCTTTTAGGCTTCTTATGTATTCTCCAGTTCTTAAGTAAATCATCAGCCTCTACATCTTTGTTTTCTAGGGGCTCTTCAACAACTGATGGTGCTTGAGTCCTCTCACGTCGAGCATGCCTGGTCTCGTACCCACAATGTGGAGGTTGTTGTGAGGGGGTATCACCTACATAAACAAAAAATATCAAATTTATACGGCCAATTTTTAAATATCATTGTAGTAGTTCATTAATATTAAAAAAAACCTTTGCAATGTAATTATTTACCTGGTCCACTAGTTGACACCGTTGGAATGGATTCCCTGTACTCCTGATCTTCAGGTGGAGGAGTCTCAAGTACGACATTCTCTGCCATTGAAACAAAAAAAATTGTAAGGACACAGCCATAAATGTGTAAGTAATAAAAATTAGAAGTACAAAATTTATAACTATGAAATTATTAAGTATATGATTAATATACAACCATATTACCGTCGCAGGCCTCAGTCATAGGAACATCATGGGGATGCACCCCACAGGTATGGGGTTTCTCGGGAGCACCATATTGTGGTCGCGTTGCACTATCAACACAATGTTGTGCAATACTAATGGTTTCGTTGATAGTGTTTCTCCCCTGATTAAAACAAAGTAAGACATTAAAGTTATGGATGATATCAAACATGAATGTATTTTATAAGTAATGAAATGTTAATGTGGATTGATTTTTATTTACCTTTTCCCTCAAACTAGATCTCGGGGTCTGCCCCATACTTTTTTAACGTTAGATGAGAACTGGATAGTCGTACCTGTAACCAATCCATAGGTCTTCCTCCATGGTTTTCGTTCCAAAGTCATCGCCTCGCATGACATAAAAGTATGTATTTTTAATGTTATTGGTTGCAATTACCTAAAAGTTGTAAGGCGATGAAAATAATATTGTTAATATGTTTAGGTACTTACAATTCATGATTGTAACCTTGAGTAGCTGTCGTGGCCTAGCTTGTGCTAGCCATGTTTGGAAATTGTTGCTTCAGTTGCCTTCATAGTGTCGAATAACCTATCATCAAAAGTTTCAAGTATGTTATATACTATGCTTTTATTTAGATCTAAAGAAAATTAAAGGTATTGAATTCAAAATAGTGTAATTTACCTTGGGGCACCAATTATTTTTTCTCCTGGTTTTCTCAATTTATTTTATTTTACATCATCAATGAATGCCTTCCACTCCCTCTCTGGAATCATGGGAGGATTCTCATACCTAAGTTTGTTTTCCAAGTTTCGTCTATACACATCTCGTGTATATTTTAAATATTCGCCTACTGAAGGGGAGACTGTTTTTTTATTGAAGGTGTCTACTCCAAAGAGGCCTTCAAGATAATTCATAAGTTCTTTTTTGAGGTTGGAATTCTGGAAATTTCACCTCGTGCGTACGGTTTCCCCAAAAATCAGCAAGGCTTGGCTCTCTAGGTGCCTATAAAATGGTCGTTTCCTACATGCAAAAAGATATGATCATTAATTTAAAAATAATAATCTAGATGATTTATGTTTGATATAGACAACATGAAACAATTAAAATATGTAAAACTACCTGGTAGTCTTATTTTCTTTAATGGAAGTCCTTTATCGTCGACCATAAATGTGCATGGAAGGGTCTCCGTGTTGGTAACACGTCTAGCTCCAGGAAATAAAACCATATCAACCACATCATCGGCCTCATCTATGTCTCCACCTCTAGAGTCTGGCTGTGTGGATGCATGGGGGTGCATGTCATGGCTCCCATCTAAAGGCGTGGAAGGTGGAGAAGTAAAAAATCTAGCAGCTATATGACGACCCGTGTCAGGAATCTGTGATGTTTGTACAGTGCCACTACTACCAACACCAGGCACCGGGATGAATATGCTCCAAATATCTCTATATAAGAAAGAAAATGGTTTTCGTTATATAATGTAAAAGTTTAAAAACAAACTTTCATAATTGAACTTATGAGTACATAAACAAAATCACTTAAAATTATGGTTATTATCTGATATCTCCTAATCTGTGCCATAACCAGATTGATCCTTTCTATGATGTTAGGAGTTTGATCCACAAGGTCTAACAAGCGAGCAAGTTCCTTGCTCGCTGTAATGATATTTTTTTATCATTACCATCGAGTTAGGGGATGAATACAACTCATCCTCGCTAGGGGAATCATGATCATCATGGCATACAGACTACATATTTCAACAAAATCAATGTTATTTTAGTTATATAAACAAATGAAATAAATGATCACCATACAAATAATTTTATATAAACAAATAATAAAATTCACGTAAAATGAAATTCAAATTTGTTAATCGTTTACATGTTTTGTGGATGATCCTTTTCCACGATCATCCTGTCACATTATAATATAATTAGAACCCCAAAATATTTAAAAAATTGTTAAAGATAAAATAAATTGATTGCCACACAAATAAAATTATGTAAAGAAACAATAAAATTGACATTAAATGTAAATCAAAATTGTTAATCATTTACATGGTCTACGACTGACACTTTTCCACGATCAACTAGCCATATTATTATAAAATTGGAACTGTGAAATATTTAAAACTTTGTTAAAGATAACAAAAAATATAATGCAATAAGTAGAGGTTGCTTCAAGAGGTGTTGCATAAGTACCCTCAAACTATTAGTCGATGTTTCTATTCGATTCAAATGATAATCCACTAATAACTCTTCCCCAAGAGCTATCATTTTTATTGTGCAGACGACTACCCAATTCCCTTTGTGTCCCTCAAAAATGCAATTTGGTTGCTTGTTTGTTGTCCCGGGTCGTGTGTTGTTTATAAAACCTGCGATATTTTCGGAAACTTTAGGCCTTCCATCAATATAGATAGCCAGTCCCTTATTTTTATTGTTGTTTATTAGCTGTATATAATTTGTGGCGAGTGCATATCTCCGCATACTTTGCATGTACTGGACCAAACACATCCAATCGTTATAATTGTAACACAGTTCGACATAGTCCATAAGTTTAATTAATGTATTGTATTTTACAATTATCCCATCCATGGAAAATATCCCTAGGCCATGCAGGGAGGATGGTGCAATGAAATACGTCCTATTGTTGAAAATGAATTCAGTGTCCAACAGAGGCAATTCCTTAGGTACCCATTGTTTCACTAGATGCTTATACCTGAGTGGCACCTCTATGTCTCCAATGCTCTCATCATCATAAGAGCATGATCCTCCAACAAGAAAAAAATTCATGTGCCTACATAATTTTCTTCTAACCTTTTCACCTCTAGTCCTTTTTCACATATCAAATCTACTAGATGCAGTCACATTTCCCTCTATTTGTCCCGAGCTTCCCTCACTCAAGGAAGAAATATCTGACAGGTACATGTTTGGTTGTACCTTCAGTCAATCAAATCAGATATATAGTTAGCCAAGATTGTAAGAACATTGAATTTTTAGTTAGCAACTTAAGAACATTCATATATATAGTTAGCAACTTAAGAGTATTCAATTTTTAGTAGAGATATTCAGATTTTAAGAGGATATTAATAGGTTGAATAAAAGGGAATCCCAGTAAAGAAATGTGTTTAATGGTTTGTGGTATACTAAACATGTTATTCTTCATGACATTAGCTAAGCACTTATTTGGCAGGTGGAAGGAAAATAAATATTGCAAGGAGGATATATCTACAAAGTGTTGACAAAGAGCTCTTAAGTGTGGAGTTGATCTATATGTGATAAATTTGTGTTTTGAAAGGATGATGTTGGATTTGATGGACATGTCAACATTTCATCCAATGTATACTTATGGTTTTCCTCGAGTTCAAAGATTTGATGGGATTTATCATTTGAAAATTGGACTGCAAGGATCTAAGAAGAAAAGGTAATTATAAAAGGTAACTTATAATTCTTAAAAAAAAATCTCTAACATGCCTTATCAAGTATTCTAATTGAGGAATATTAATGGAATACAATTTGGCATATGATGATCTGATAATGTTGGAAGAGTGAGAAGTTACATATATACACACTCGTGTAGACACAACTTGTTGGAGTTTAACAAATAGTGCAAACAAACCCTTAATGATCATTGTCTCATAGAATAGTCATGGGATGGGTAGCAGGTTCGAGGCATAATCGATAAAGGATCTTATAAAGACTGAAAATACTTCTATCCTAGCTGCTACTCTAGGTGACAAAGTTAGAGGCTAAAGAATCCATCAAACTATGTAAACTTCAATGGAAAAATAATGAAGGGAAAACACTCATCTCAAGAGGTGCCTATGGAGGTATTTGTATAGTTTGGAACAACCAAATCCCGCATCTAGATTTTAGTTAGTTGAAATAACCCCTCAATTCTACAACATAACAACTATTTGCGACGAAAGGCTACTTTCGTTGCAAATTTTTGAATATGTAGTTTCAGCCATATCCATTTCCCTTATTGTTGTTGTGTCAATATTATTGATTTGTTTCTTTTGGAGTTTAGCCTCTTTAGCGTGCACAAATTTTGATATCATCAAATCACTATGATACATTTTTTTATCAAGACTAACCTTTTTCTAGAGTATAGCCAACTAGTGAAACAACTAAATAACTTGTCAATAGAAAAATGTTTGTAATACATTTTTCTAGTAAAACTACATTCACATTAGATGGATACATTGGAAATCCAATGATATTCTCCACCTATGGCGGGGATTAGGAATAATCTATTCTTAGTGATTAGGAATTCAAACTCGAAGCACTGTTGGTATCATCACCTGACTGATGGGATATATGCCATTCCTTTGATGCATTTTCTAATTGTTCATATGGAGATGAAATAGATATTGTCTAAACTTTGGATAACATGTCTCACTTATAAACTCCCCAAACATCAAATGTTGAGTTTCCCCAACTATAGATTGTTGGGGCATAAATGAGTCATTTGACGATGTTTGAGATTTTCATCCGATTAGATCTCCTAGGGTAAATTTGATCCTCTTGGATCTTGTTGATTCCTCAAGTGTAAGATATTGTCCACCATTAAACAATATTTTTGGATAACATCATGGTACAATATTTTAAGACAACATCATTGTACATGTTTTAAGGATCACCAAAAATAGAACTAAGCAACATTTTTGGACAATCTTAGAAACATCATGGATTATATTTTGAAGAGTATGAAAAGGGTGCACATTGATGAGTGAAAACACCCTAGAGAACAATGAATACTATTTTAGAATATAGTAACACCCCTTGGAATATCATATCTAAATCAACAAAAGAGATTGACTTTGTGTTGTTCAAGTAAAAGATAAATGAGACATGTCTTGTAGAATGCCTCCCCATAGTATTTCACATTAAATGCAATATCATTGCAAGGAGTGTGACATTCCTTCTAGATGACCATTTTTCTAAACAAGTGGGAGATTGTACAATATCTGAAGAGATTGGGGATTTTGACCCTGATAGAAAAAATTTGATCCATCAACTTCACAAGTTTTATCACAATGGTCCAAGTGTTGAATCCACCCACTCCTTTGGATAGGCCCCAAATAATAATATAAAACATGGAATTGATCCTAAAACAAAGGTAGGTTATCATTTTACACCTAGTATAATGACAATTGGATAATTACATATATTATTTATGAGATCAAAGGAAGAACCTTTCAATCTAGACCAAAAAATCCTATGAATGAAAAAACAAGTGGAGACAACATTGTTACATAAAATTTATTATCATGGTACAAGACATGGTTGGTATCTCAAGTGAATATAATTAGGACACCATAGTCAACATATGATGGATATGAAAAACACATAAAAAATGAAAGATTGGATAGGCATAGCATACATTAACCTTGTATGGGGGACTACCCTTATCCAACTAGTTTCTTAATGCCTTTGCCAACCTACCTAATAATAAAGGCCTACAACAATGATTAATTTTTTTTCTAGCTACATGAGATTAGATTAAAGTCAGGGATATAGATTTGTATTTTGAAGTTGAGATTACCATCATTGGTCATTGGATAGTAGTTTCCAAGATGTAAATAATGAATATTTTTCTGACTGTATTTGACTGCATGCCTTACAATTATGTCCTTGCCATCTTATCAATATATCACGTGTCATGATCCATATGCCATATATATCATATCTCTTGTAAGTGGAACCTCATGCCTTGATCCAATGGCAAACAAAGTAGTGGTAGGATGCAGTCAAGAGACAATATATTCCACCATTGTACTAATTCATCAAGCCTCATGTAAGAATATAGGTACCAAGGATGTTGATGGGAAGGGGTTGGTTCACCCATATCCAATGATTTATCCATTAAAATAAGCACACTCATTTTTCTACTGGGATATACCTAGAGATTAGGGTGTTTTGATACAGTAATAAATATATAATTTTTTAAGTTTTACTTGTGAATTGGATGGTTTACATATTCTATGAATATCATTAGTTCTTGGACCTGCACAAAGGAATATATGTGAGTTTTTAAGTTGAAATAAAATGGAGGTCTAGATATCTAAATAGTGGTTCCCTTATTTATAGAAATTTTTAGATTACCTATTGAAAAATTATGCATCAAATAGCTAGGGGTATTTTTGTATATATGAGTTTGAATGATCTTTCTAGAAAAAAAACATTAAGTGCTCATATCACCTATAGCATGACTGGGACACCTGTACATAGAGACTTGGCATCCATCATCCAAACAACTACATTTGGCACACATATCTATAAGATCATTCCCAGGGCTGGTATGTATGCCAAGTTGTATGGGTTGCTATGTATGACAACTTGGCATACACATCATCCCACAACAACCTCAGGTCTATTGTGTATGCCAAGAAATTGGCATACACAACAACCATGGGGTTGTTGTGGGCTGCTGTGTACGCCAAGTTGGCATACACATCATCCCACAACAACGCATACCTTGGTGAGGTTAATACATACTTGCAACATTCTTAGCTCAAGGAACCTTGGTTAAAAATGGGGGGTTCAATGTTTCATTGATAAACTAATGTTTTCAATCAACTAATTTTTCTACATGTGCATTTAAATGGTTGTTTTTCTACATGGATGCAATCATGGTAATGTTGTTACCATCTAGGTGTCATATGAATGGGGTTCCAGGTGTTCTTTTTAAAAGAGATTATTGAATTACCATCATACTTTATTCATATATGTTCTTATTCAAGTGTGGAAGGGTGTTACATGTGGTATATGACCCATGCAATAAGTATTCATTTGATTGTAAAGGATTTAATGAAACTTAAAGGCTTGATGGGTATATGACACCATTACTAACTATTTTGTCTCAATTTATGCAAGTGGAGGAAGACAAGATGATCAATATCATGTTTTTTAATTCAAGTGAAAATTCAAAGGAAAAGCTACATTGCCAATCTATCATGCTTTTTTTTTTTTATAGGAGCCATAATAACAATTTTTTATTGAAAATATCAGTTAGAGAATCTGGTGAGTGGATTTTTGTCCACATATGGAGCCACTAGCATTTTTATTCCTTGAAATTACATGTCAACAATTTTAGGGATTTTCATATGCAAATATTGGAAATTAAACATCCTACCACAAAATAAGAATTAATAAGTGATGCCCAATTTGAATTTTTTTTTAATATAATTCCACTACATGATTCAATAGGTTATTAGGATCATCCTATAAAATTTGGCTTCTTAATTTTTATTTTTGTGAGAAAGGAATTCCTCTTACATTTTTCAGTTGTGGCAGAGGTCCAATGTTTATCTTGGAACAACCTTAAACCTTGGATCTTAAAAATAACTTTCAAGGTTTTCAGTTGAGCTAGGAAGTGGAGTGAGACATCGTGTTGGTCCTATACTTTTCTATGTAATTTTGAAGCATCAAAGACTATTGTAATCAAATTTTCTAAGTTAAAGGGTTGGCATGTATCTCATCATTGCCTCATCTCATTGTGTCACGTTCAATTCATGATCATGTATATGTTTGTTCTATACCTCAGGTTAGTTTCAAGGAATTAGGATTTGTCAAACAATTGTCTTAGGTTGATGGAAAGTTGGTATGGATTGTTGGTTTTCATTGATGTAAACCATTGGAGAGTGATATTGTATATTTATGTCAACCCTTACTGATTGATGTCAACCCTTGGAGAAAGTCCGGTAGAGAATTTCGGTAGCAAAAAGGTTTGGGTAATGGACCCAAGTTTGTTTGATGTATAATGGTATGAGTTTTAATATATTTGAAGGTAAGACTATTCTAGATGGGTAGTACATGTCATTCCATTTCTGGTGGTATCTGTAATGTCACATACCTCCTCACGATTAGAGAGTTATGGCCATGTGAATTTGAAGAAAGGTTTGGGTAATGGACCTAAGTTTGTTTGATGGATATTGGTATGAATTTTGATATATTTGAAGGTACAAATATTCTATATGGATAGTACATGTCATGCCATTTCTGGTGGTATGTGGAACATCACATAACTCCTCACAGTTAGAGAGTTATGGCCATGTGAAGTTGGAGAACCCTCATGAGTCATCTAGAAGCCCCAAAAGGTCAAAGTAGTCAAAGTGGTTTAAGAGATTTTAGAAGGTAAATGATAAATTGAAGTGCTGAGTGTATTATAAGTCAAAGTGAATACAAAATAAATTATTTAAATAATAAAGTTAATGGAGAAATTACTAATTGGACAAGTGGTTAGAAGTGGGTTAACCCTAAAATAAGGAAAGTGGGTTAAGATGGTTAAAAGGTAACCCCTTGAGGAAGCTACATGAAAGTATAAATAAGAGGTAAGTATCTCTTATTTTAATCACACTTGAGATTATTGAATATCTGTAGGTGATTGAGGTAACCAAAGGATATCTAAGCCAAATTTTAGAGGGAATGTGAAGTAAAGAAGGCTGAAATTCAAGGGAGGATAAATTCTTTTGATGATACTTTCTAAGGTATGTGATTTACAGGTCATCTCACCATTTTCGCAATAAACTTTTTTCTAGAATAATTCAGTTTGTGAAATTGGGAGGCCATTGAGGAAACATATCCAAGTAGTTTTGGTGCAAATTTCATCTTGTGGGTCATTGCAGTTTTGGAGTTACACTCCGTGGAAAATAGGGTTTGTGGCTAGTCGTGAAACTAGTCTAAAACAAGTGTTTCGGGTAAAAATGTCATAACTTATTCATAAAAGATCCAAATTCAGTAAGACAAAATGTTTTGGTTATAGTATAGTCTTTAGTATTCTATGTACAGTTTTCATATCCATACAACAAATATTTCATGCGAGGCATTCTCTACAAGTTCTCTCTCTAGAATAAGCCAGAATTCAACAAGGTATGCCATTTTTTCTATAACTCCTTTTCTGAGAGGTTCCAAGTAGTGACACCTAGAGGAATTGCATAAAACACAATGATGCATATTGTATACTATTTTCAGATCTTTATTCATTACAGGTACATAGTTATGATTATTGCAAGTTAGGGTTGTTGACTAATCCAAAACTAGTCATGTGAGACTAAAGTAAAGTTTGATGAAAATGCTAGTCTCTTGTTGTTATGTAACATCCCCATCTGGTACGACTCCTACGATGTGCAACCGGTGAAAGCACCCCTAATTTTTTTTTATTTTTTTTTTGTGTGTGTGTGTGAAGGTAATAATGACATTGTACTCAACATCGCAACACAATGACGACACAACGCATGCAAATCACGCAAAAAAAACATAACAACCTAACATAAAATCACATCAAGCACCTGGAAGCAATGTACGACATTCAACCGAGGAAAAATAAGAATGACTACCCGCCCGTCCTACCCTGCAATGGTTAGGACCTCCAAGACACATAAGCAATGCTCAAGCCCAGGTTCCTATCGATTTTGACCATTTAAGGTCTCAAGGGTGGCGACTTTTATGAGGAACAAGGAGGTGTCTACATCCCACCTGACACAAGCAAACCAAGTCCACTAAGCTAAGGACAATCATTAATTATAATAAACAACAACACCCTCAACGGAAAGCTCATGCTAAAAATGATTTCGTCAACAATCCAACAATTAATCAAGGCTAAATGGTCAATATCTACGATTTAAATTGGCGTTAATTACAAATTTATTAACCATTCTAAATTCCATTAGTCAACGAATTACCAGCCGAACTTAACATGAATTACGACTCAATTTAGCGAGTCTGAGTTACCAATAAGGCGACATCTATAATCCAACTAGCATCAATTACATATCCCATTTAGCAAGTCTAAATTTCAGCTAGTCAACTTTTTGGCAAATCTAACTTGACCTTAAAAGCAAATAAGCTAGCAAGTAAAAATCATGATTAGACATTAACTACAAATATAATCTAACATTAATACGATCTAACCTTAGCAATTGCCAAAATATGAACAATATTCACTATACCAAACTACTATGTCTAAGATTAAAATGCTAATAATGGCTTTAACATCCAACCCACCGTCTGACCATTAACTAAATAACAATAGTAACAATCTTGATGTAGAATGCTATCATTAATACAATAATAAAGAAATTAACAAGGAATCTAATCATGACAATTAACCTATCATTTAATATAGAAATAACAACATTACTACATCAAGACCGAAGCAACAACTAAGCATTTATTAACTCAATAAATTCCACATGCGTCTATCTATATTCTAGGTACCAAAATGACAATTTCCTACAACAATAAAGAAATCGGCTAAGAAGTGTAAGTTCCATAATGCCATAAAAAATCTACGAGAGACTAAGGCCATGCACCTAAAAGAATTATTGCCACACGCCCTCAATAAGAGTCACTTCCAGGTAAAGGTAAAATTCAGGGCATAAACACCAAAGCAGCGGGTGGCCTAGACTGATGTCATTATAGGTTAAAAGCGAAGTTAGCCATTTAGGAAACTAGTGGCCATTTAATCAACAAGCAGGAATCTGTTAACCATTTCCAGTGTTGTAGCATTTATTCTGGCGAATAATAAGGTAATTAATTTAGCATTAAACAATGCAACTATCATGGCTATTAACTGTAGCAATTAACATGACCATTAGCATGTCCTTCAACATAACAATTATCAGGACCAATCTCAAAGTAAAAATGTCATGGTACAGGCTTAGCATGCCAAGAGTCATAAACAAATTACAGACAACAGGCTCTAGAGAATCATAAGGAAGTTACTGCAATAATAGTTAATGAGTTTTTAAGTTGTAAACCTTCAAGCTATACCTTGCAATACCTATAGAGGGCAGGGTGTTCAAGTTAGGGCTAGAAAGAGACATGAAGACGTAGTGAAAAGTGGCAGGTTTCCCAGCTTAAATAAAACGAAGCAGACTTAAAATTTTGGGCGAATTGCCAGTTACCCACCAGACACGTTTTCAGTCTTTAAAGATGGCAATGCTCGGCAAGTAAAAATCAAAAGAAGACTTCATCAACACTAAATTTTTATCCACAAGACATATCTGACCAGCTAAATGTATGGTGTCGCTATCTAAAGTTATTTGGTTTGCAGTCAAGGGTAAAATCACAGTCCAACAAGGTGGGAGAAGAAAAATGCATGCACACAGTCCAATTTTGTATACCCAACTGTGGTCATTCCAGTAAGTGAATTCCTGATTTAAAATATGAATTCGTGGGTGAATTCTACCGCAACCCAGTCAACGATTCAACAAATGTGGGCGTTAACAATAGTGGGCAACGATTGAGAGTCACGATTCATGGGCGTTAAGTCTGGAAAAACCTGAGTAAATAAAAATCCGTGATAATCAACTGGATAAGGGTCTGATTAAAAACTTCAGGGTGATGAACCTGGGCGACTGTAGGGATGCAGAGAACACTCCACCGGTGATTTCGTGGTGAACCTCAGTACACAGTCACATTTAAATTTAAAATAATTCGTGGGAAATCACTTACACCATTCTAATGCAGAGAATAGAATACATCACATAGTCAACACACCATACTAAACGCCGAGAAAACATTACATAGTCAATACATGGTTCAACGCAACCAGGGGTAAGGGTTTCAAATTATTTTCTTCTCTTAGGGTAACCAATGACGCAACAGAGGTAAAAGTCTATTTTTCTTTTGAAACAAGGGCACAAGGAAAACTAGCCCCCCAAAAAAACGCAGATAAAGAACGGTAAGTCGAATTGCAGTGAATTAAAAACCTCAAAAATCATAGGCCACGAAAAAAGTTACAGACAGGAAAGGATCATTTTTTTTGGTTTTTGCATTGCTAGGACACCATTACACGTCGATTTTAAAATTTTTCCAAGAACAAACGTTGGTTTAAAATTGATCCATCAAATAAAAAGACGGGGTAAATACGAGACAATGATGAAAAATAAACAAGCTGAGTTTAAGGATAAACTTCGCCAACAATCACAGTGCAGGGTTAATTGAACGCATCGGGGGGCAAGGCGAACGTTCAGCCAAGTAAAAGCATCAAAGGGTAGACGGCTAACAGGTGCGTCCTTCGCTCATCAGCCTCGCACAGAAAAGCAGGGCATTGAGATCCATAGGTCTTTTAACGTCGATTTCTCAGGCGAGGACTGAGGAGCTAGGGACGAAAGGAAAACAACCATTAAGGACACAATAAATCACAACGAGGTGGTCAAGACATGCGGGAAAACTAAGGCCATGGGAGACAACAACCATTGAGCTAGGCTAAGAAAAGTTTCCGTCATCAACTTATAAAGACCTCAATTTACTTTTCCAATAAATAAGTAGATCCAAGCATAAGTCCTAATACAATCTACCAAACAAAAATGAAGAGAGCGTGTCGTTGCCTAATCGCCCTCTCCGAGTGTCATTAGCGTGCTCTGTGCAACTCCCACTTGCTGACCGATGAGACTTCACTAGTACCTCCCAGCCAATGCTAGGGGTACTCTTCTTCCCCCTTAGCCCCCCGAGCCGCAAAGGGGCCACACACACACTGTCCAGAGATTTCGACTAGCTCCCAGCTCGCTTTTCAAGGTCGAGCTACCACTCCTCACCGAGCTGGGTATCCCAACTCCCACAAGTTAAATCAGTCAAGTAGATATTTTTGCAGGGTAACGTTACGCAAACAGAAGATGATCCTTCCTCCTTCTCCTTCCTTCATTATATAGAGTTTCGAACTTCCTTTCTTTCCTAAAATCTCATTTCATTTAAAGTTTTAAAAATAAATTCCTAAAAATTCCTCTCCATACAAGTGTCCCCCATCCTCTACATTCCTCCATAATTTAATTTCTTTAATTAATTAATTATCTTTATTTCCCTCACCCACCTAAAGTTACTCCTAGAATCACTCCTAGGTGTCCCCAAATTCTCTTACAGGCTTTAACGGCTTTCCCTATTATTAAATTGCTAGTTCAGTTTAAATTAGAAAGCTCTTAAATGGTAGATACTTTTTCTAAGTTTGACTTCCCGCTTTTTCCCTTATATTCTCATTTTTCCCTTTTTATGTTTACCTCTTTTCCCAGTTTCCTAATTTTTTAGATTTTCCCTCTTTCCCCTTTTTAATTAGAACTCAAAAAGGTAGGTGTGGAAATTAACCCTTTTTCCCTTTTCTCATTTAATTAGTATTTTAAAATTATCAAAATAAT
>SNQJ01S0048307.1:21278-31373 GCA_010110895.2 Picea sitchensis | reverse complement strand
TTGAATTGTAATGGTCGCAAAAATGAGACGAATGTCTATTAGCACAATGTGACAATACTTTGTCGTAATACGACAAGGGGTGTAGGCAGCTTTTTGAGAGTAATCCAAAAAAAATGGGTTGGCTGCCAACAGGTCCAAAATCCTGCACACTTAGTAAACCAAGTCAATAGCACATGTCTATGTCAATGCAGTAAAACAACATGTCATCAACCCATAACGCCTCATAATCAAAATCAAAAGTTTTAATAGCATAGTAATCCGGATCACTTGCGAGCAAGTGTCCTCAAAGAATAAGTTCGTTCAGTGCGCCAGAGCGGGATGTTACATGTTAAAGTTAAGGAAGGTTTGCAGGTATGTGATCATATACACCAAGTCTATTACAGAGTTACAAATCAGATTTGGATGATGAGATTGATGAGGACTTTTGGTTCGGGTACATGTTGGGTACATGGTTGAGACAAGTAGTTGATGACTTGGCACATACATGAGGTGTATAGTTGATGATGTTGGTACATATTGATGAGTCATATTTGATGAATTGTTGATACATGATTGGTACATACTTGGTACATGGTCGGAGGCACTTGTTATTAGTATTGTTGACAGATGGTTTATGGATGATGTAGCGTACTTGTATTGGTATATTATTAGAAACACATATTGATCTCGGTGATGATTATGATTTGTTGTGTTATACTTGGTTGATGCACATATTTGAGAGTTGTCTCAGTGATTGATCTTGGTGAGTAGATCTGATTTGGTTGATAATATTGATGAGACAGTTTGTTTTGATAGGGTGTTTGGATAGGTTGTTGTGACATTTTATTTGTATAGTTTTGGTGCATGGTTGATGCACTTGTTCATGGTATAGGTTGAGGTACATGTTGGTGCATGGTTGATTCACTTGTTTATGGTATAGGTTGATTATAGGTTGTTTGGTACAGGTTGGTGCATGATTGATGCACTTGTTTATGGTACAGGTTGATTACAGGTTTAGGTACAGGTTGATGCATGGTTCAGGTTATTAGTACAGGTTGTTTGGTGCAGGTTGATTGGTACAGGTTTACAACAGTATATCTCACAGTGATAATGTGACAGTGGTTCCATCATTATACTACGCCGAGGTGGTTGGATGGGGTAAGGACAGGTGGTTGTAGCCGGAGAACATAGGGGGTTGTAGCCTCCTTATGGTTGTAGCTAGATAATTGGAGAGTTGGAGCTTCCCTCATGTTGTAGCCTGAGAAACTAGGGGGTTGCAGCCTCCTTCTGGTTGTAGCCAGAGAATTGGGGAGTTGGAGCTTCCTTCAGGTTGTAGCCCAAGAAACTAGGGGGTTGGAGCCTCCTTCCAGTTGTAGCTGGAAAACAAAGGAAGTTGGTGCTTCCAATGAATGTAATTCTTAAAGACATATAAGAAAAAACATTCAGTGGTTTTCTCCCGCTTTGGGTTTCAACGTAAAAACACTGGTGTACTGTGTATGTGTATGAATTCTCATTTGTTCATTGTTTATTTACTCTGCAACTATTGGATGATAATGCTACATTGATATAACACTTGAATATTGTGGTTAAAAAGGATTGCATTGCTCTATTACTGATTCACCCCCCCTCTCAGTAATCCAACAAAATTTCCCTTTCTCCAATGACTCTAGACTTATCGACACCAACTCATTTCTATAGGGGTGTGATTTAGAGGCTCAATGTCTCAATTACCTTAGCATTTTAACTTGCATGCAGTAATCAATTTCCATCATTGATCCCTGACTATGTAGTTCCTTCCGATGTTTAAATTAAACATGTGTAATTGCATTACATTGGTGAATATTCATACATTGCCACCTATTATCATTGTTTTAATACATTGATGCAATCATGGTAATGTTGTTACCATATAGGTGTCATTTGAATGGGGTTCCATGTGTTATTTTTGAAGGAGAGGGTTGAAGTAACATCATACCTTATTCAAATACGGTCTTATTAAAGTGTGGAAGGGTGTTGCATGTGGTATATGACCCATGCAATACGTTTCATTCGATTGCAAAGAAGTTAATGAACCCTGAAGGATTTCCAAACATGGAAAAGACAAAAAAAAAGTTCCTCTCTTCCTCAACAAGACTATCAAGGGGGATGGGTATATGACACCATTACTATCCATTTTGTCTCAATTTATGCAGGTGGAAGAAGACAAGATTTTCAATATCAGTTTTTTTAGTTCTATGGATGAGGTGGAATTTCTCATTGCGAAGGGAAAGTGACCCCTAACCTGGCATTTTTTGCAGGTTCACCCTAGAAAATGTATATCATTTACGAGGAAAAAATAAATAGATAGGCCAAGATGGCCAAAAAATAGAGATTTATTTAGTTTACCCATCGAACCAGAGAATGGGACAATGCAACAGAAAAAGTCCAACACACACTTGAGTAGCAGGCCCTCTACATTCTTCCAATGCAGTTTTGTTCCTACAACACAATATTTGATTAGACATATTTGTACAACAAATGGATAAGTATATAATGAATAGGTACCATGAAAACAAGTTCAAGACAATTATTGATTCTTATGGGAAACAAAAACCATGCAAGCTTAATTTCATGATTAACAAGACAACCCTGCCATTCTAGAGGTATAAAGAGTATGGTCCTTGCCTCAATGAACCCTTGCGCCTAAACAACCTAAGTGAAAATTCAAAGGAAAATCTACATTGGCAATCTATCATGCATTTTTGTTATAGGAGCAATAATACAAAAGTTTAGTTGAAAATATCAGTTATAGAATCCAATTTTATAGGCACCATATGAGGGGATGTTTTCCACATATGGAGCCATTAGCATTGTTATTCCCTGAAATTACATTTCAACATTTTTAGGGATTTTCATATGAAAATATTTTAAATTCAACAAAGCACCATTCTCTTCGCCCTACGTTTCCCTCAAGCTCCCTCTCTTGGTGCCCTCTGTGAGCTTTGTCTCCTTCCTAACCCTTCCTTTGAGCTCTCTCTCTTGGTCGGTGCCCTCCGCGGGCTCTCTCTCCTTAGTAACCTTTCTCATGTGTTATCTCTCCTAGTTCCCTTCCTTCTTTGTCTGCTTCCTTCTTCAACATGCTCTCCATCTCACGAGTCACAACGTGCCCTAGTCTCTTGGTGCCTGAAAGAAATGAAGTTTCCTCGGACTAGTTTGATCGACTCTCACCTGCATTGATGAAATGGAGAAATGTATATTGACATGATATGGAAACCATGCATATTAACTATATCTTCTCCTTTTCATTATTTTCATGCCATAAAATCTCCCTCCTAATTTTGAATCTATCACCTATCAAGAGGTGGAAGATCATGTCACACTTAATGGGGTATGGAATTTGTGTGACTTAACAACCATTATCAAATTCGTTATTCAAACATGCCCCTTAGAGGTGTGCTAGTCCACAAGGGGAAAATGATCCACTTAGGGTAATTTCATCCTAGTGGAGACAATAAAAATGCCCCAATTTCATCGATCTAGCAAGGACCCATTGACAACCCAGAGAATAGTAATTATCCATTCTAGCTATAAGTATAACTATACATGTATTTGAACTTAGTTGATCATAGAGACATGTTTTACAGTTCAATATGGAGGAGATGTGTAATGTAACATAACACTAAATTCAATTTACATCGATCAAATATAATAGTTACAAAAAAATGAAATGTGTGAAGTTGGGCTTGATTCACATTATAAACTAGACTAGATGCATTTTAACCTATAATCTATCAATCATTGAGATGGATCAAATAATTTGAGATGAAAACCTCTTTTAGAGTGAAAAAACATGAGTAACGTTTTGTATGTCAAGGGATTTGATCCCTCTTGACACTTGATAAATCCAAGGATATAAAAATAAATCTAGGTTGGTTAACAATAACCACACTATTGTGATATATAATAACTAAGTTAGTTATCATTTAATATTGTGTTAGGAGATTTATCCCAACCAACAACAATGAAATTATTGAAATAATATATCCTAGATAAAAAAAAAATAAGACACTATTCCAATGCTTGATCCTAGATAACAACAAAGACACTGTTGCAATGATCAATTCTAGCGAAAATTGACACTATTGCAATATCTTATCCTAGAGAGAAAAAATGATAAACTAAATTTACTTTTCTTAGGTGGACAAGGTCCTGGTCCCTGGTCTTACTCAAGCAAGGTCTAGGTCACAAAATTTGTTTATATAGGTAATTATTAATGTGAAACATGCCTATATAATGAGTAACCACCATTGGATCTTTGGCCAACATATATAAATGTCATAAACATCGACAATGTCAAAATCCATAGAAGGTCTCTATTCCTTTGTGGACTAAGGATCATCCTCATAGCAATGTCTTTGAAAAACTAATGCCACTAATGTCTTCCTTCTTCATTGATGAATTGTCATGAGCACTCCAAACAATTATGTGCATGGAATATATTCATGGTCATCATATTATAAGTTTATATGTGTTGCATTCACATGGAAAATCCAAGACCTAAAATGTAGATGGAATCTTGATTTAAAAGTAGGGCAATGAATAATTATATATCATAACTCTTGAATGAATGGTTTATTCATCAACCATGAGAATATAGATTCTTGATTGTTGTTATTAGACTTAGATGATTTATTCCTAAAAATCTAAAGACAAAACACTCACTTATACACCACAAACAATGGTTGTGTTAAGGAATGGTTTGGTACCAATTTGCATTCAAACAATGAAGATCCTTATTAGCAATGACATATGATTTTAAGTGGTCTAGATACATTCTACAATTTATTACACTAATAATATGGTATCTACAAAAACCACAAAGATCAACTTTGCAGTCACAAGGGTCAAAAAACACATCCTATGTACAAAAAAATATTATTGGGCATATACACAAAGGATAAATACCCATGATTTGAATATTTGTTTTATAAAATAACAATAAAATATCATATTAAAAAAATAAATTAAATTATACAAAGACAATTTAACTATAAAATATATTTTAAATTCAAATTTAATTTTAAAGTCAATTTGGTGGGATGGTAGAGAAAACAGATATGAAAATGGGGAAAATGAAAAAATTCAGTGATAAGAAATCCTTTTCAAAACCATGTTTATTTTTTATGGTATATAATAATTAATAACATATTACATATTACGTATGGAATTTGTTTCTTGTCTCTCATGGAGGAATACAGAATAGGGAATATGACATGGACACCATAGAAGAAAGTGTATAAGCCAACAAAAACCAATAAACAACTTAGGAGATCAAATATATAGAGTGGGTGTATGAGTCATATTTGATTTTGGAAACCCTCCCATATCGTCAAGGCATGCAAATAATCTATCCATGTCAAATTTTAGTGCATACATAAACAATTTGAAAATATTTCAACGTTGGCCCCATTCACAGGTAAATTAGTTTAAGAGAATAATTCATACAGATTAAAATATATAGTTATGCACCTGATCAAAATCAACATCTGTATCATCCTTCTTTTGTATCTTCTTCTTCATCGAACTCTACATCTATATCCTCATCCAGTTTAGAAATGATGTTCAAAGGATTGAAGATATCATCATTGTCATCAATATTGTCGTTTTTGAGCATATCTTCATATGTACCTACAACCTTTGCTCTTAATCATGCAAAAGTAAAATGGGAAATGAAAATCATACTAGGGCATAATAGTTGTAATTTTAAGAATAAATTTAGACTTATTTCTTCTGGAAAAAACATGTTCATACACATTTCTAGAAATATGTGGGTATCCATATCTATAATGTAGGCTAATTATTGAAATATGGAAAATATTAACAATGACGATGACGACGATGACAATGAAGACGATGAAAATGATGATGATGATGATGACAATGAAAAATATGATGATGATGATGATGACGACGATGACGATGACAATGACAATGACGACGATGATGATAATGATGACGACGACGATGATGACAACGATGATGATGAACATGATGAGACGATGACAATGATGACGACGACGATGATGATGACGACGACGACGATGATGATGATGATGATGACGACGATACTGACAATGGAGATGATCATGATGGTGATAATGATGACGACGATGATGATGAGATGATGATGATGATAATGATGACAATGACAATGACAATGATGATGACAATGACAACGATGATGATGATGATGATGATGATGATGATGATGATGGTGATGATGATGATGATGATGATGATGATGATGATGATGATGATGATGATGACGACGATGATGAGGATCACGATGATGATGATGGTGCCAATGATAATGTCAACGATGATGATAATAAAAGTGTGCATTTGAAAAATTTGTAAACTCGTATGATTTGGGTTTCAAACTTGTTTCAAAAGTCATCAGTGATAAATTGAAATACAATTTTAAGAATCATCCAATGGTCTCCCAAGTGGTGGTTCAAACTCATCTTCATTGTCTTCTCTAAAGTGTAAAGTGGGGACAAAGGTTTTGTGGATACCAATCACTAGTAGGACATTAGCTTGGTGAAAGGAAGTTATCTTTGCAAGAAATATCTTTGGAAATATCTATTGCTATGTTTGGATGATCCTCTTTCAAATTATACTAACTTTAGTTACCCCAACAATTAGCTTTATGGAAGTGAATATCATAAAGMAATGGCCTCCCAAAAAAATGATTGTTTTTTTGGACTATGGTGCATGGAAAACTTGAAACAACTAACAATCTCTTAAGGTAGGGGAACATTAATGGGCCTTTTAGGTGTCCACTTTACAACTCTTCAAAGGACAGAGTGAATCATCTCTTTTTGGAATGAGACTTCACCCACCAAGCATGTTCCATATACAGTGGTGTGCTTCAAAGTTCTACGAATTCCACATTGATATTAAAATACATGATCTAATTTACACCCATAAGTTAGACCTACACCATGCATGAAAGTAATCCGAGAAAAATCAAACAAAACGAGGAAGAGATAAGATATATAGAGTGGGTGTGTGAGTCATATTTGAGTTTGGAAACCCTCCCATATCTTCAATTCATGTGAATAGTCTATCCATGTCAAATTTCAATGCATACAGAAAAAATTTGAAAACAATTCAACGTTGGCCCCATTCACAGTTACTGTTGCCGATGTCTAGTCCTAGTACAATGTCTTTTCACTGTTTCTTTTAAAAATCGTTTGAGATGCACATTCCCTCATATAATACTAAAAGGGCATTAAATAACATTGATAAAAAGGAACTTGATAAGTTGCACAAGCTTCATCAATTATTTCTTGTCTTTGTTTTTTTCTCTCATCTAAGTACTTTTTTGCTCCAATATTTTAGATATAAATCATTATTTAAATACGAAATATCATCTAGTGCCTTCTTCTTGCCACCAAAATCATGGGACAAAGTTCCATGTTTTCAAACAGTTTCAACGAATATGCTATAGCAATGAAAAACATGTTCATCGAAACTTTGTTGTTGCAATACTATGACAACAATGATGGCATTTACGATCATGATGGTATAAATATGAATGGTTTTTTATTGGTTTAGATAATAATTTATCCTCTAATGAACCATGCCAACCATGTGAAGGTGGAATCTCATATGACCCCTACCCTCCCCCTCACATCACTCTCAATTCCCCAATACCCAATCTATAAAATAGAAAATAATCGAAAACAACATAGTAAGATTCATGCATAGAAACTACCAAAACAAAAATTAATGAAGGTAAATGAAATTATGTGTTTGTAAATGGTATTTTTAGTTTACCACGTACACTGTGGAGACTATTTCCAGGTTTCACATAATAAACAACATGTAACATAGGATATAAAAAATTTGCATAAAACTTAAAAACATGTAATTAACATATGCCATAAGTAAATTAGTTTAAGAGAATAATTCATACAAATTAAAATACATAGTTATGTATCTGATCCAACTCAACATATGCATCATCCTTATTCTATATATTCTTCTTCATCGAGCTCGACCTCTGTATCATCATCCGTTTCAGAAACAATTTTGAAAGGATTGATGATATCATCATCGTTATCAATGTCATTTTCGAGCATATCTTCATCGACATCGTCATCAAGAACTGCAATGTATCCTACGCTTGGTTGATATTCTCTGTCTTCTTCATCTTTCAACCCATGATATTCCAAATCTGTCTGATCTGGTGCATCATATTCTTCCTTAATACCATCTTCTACCTCTACAATACACTTAACTGGACTTCCTCTTGGATCATATCTAACAACAAATTGCCAATCCCTGTCACCTGGAACCTTTGAGAAAAATACTTGTTTACATTGTCTTGGAAATACATAGCAATCATGTCCTCTTTCAAACACCATGTTTTTAATCATCGGAAATCCATTGGCATGTTGAATAACTGTTCTTTCCTCATCGTGTTCATGGATTCGTAACTTATACCATTTGACATCGAACATAAATAATTTGAAGGAAATAAAGTCACACTCAAGTATATCATTCAAATACCCATGTATTTATTTTCAGATTATCTAGGATGTCCGTCACTCCTAGAGGAAACATTAGTGACCCGGAATATTGCAGTTATACCACTATTATAATTTTTCTTGGTTTCATCCAACTGTTTGATGTGAAATTTATGGCCAATGCACCACATAGCCTTGTGGCGTTTCAATTGTAGTATGCGAGACATGTAAAAGATGCATTGCCAATTAATAATTTTTTTTGTGTAACTTGGAAAGTATCTGAAAAAGACACACCTACAATCACATTGATATAATATTAAATAACTGAATAAAATGGGTGAATTTGCTTACCTGTCAATGTTTCAAACCATATGCTAAATCAATTTCCCTCTGTGTCACATTGACATCTCCATTACGATGATCTTTTCTAATCAATTCAGACAGTTGTTGCCATGATAACCTACCACCATAATGTTGTTTACATCTTTCAATCCATACATTCATCCAGTCAAGATTGTTTGCAATGTATAAATGCAGTGCATCCCAATATTGAGCAACAGAATAAAAAAATCACAATTCACCAATATTAAATATTAGTTATAACCATGGTAAATATTAATAATTGATGAAAGAATAGTTATTAATTAATTAGTATGATCATATACACACAAAAAAATGAAAAGTTATATGTATTATAAATCTCCGCAATTTAATTACCTCTCACTTTTTTCATTCTACCTTTCCCTAGCAGGTGCTCCTCTTCAAAGTTTTTGATGGAGTTCACATCCCAAATGTGATCCACTGCATGCATAGATGGTGTTGCTAATTTAGGAAGATACTAAATAATATACACCATGGATTGATATACCATATGTCCCTCCACCATAGAACCCTCAGGATGTGCTCTTTGTCTTACCAAAGCCTTCAATGATTTCAAGTGCCTCTCCACCATCCACATTGACCTTGTGTGTATAGGTCCACACATTTCAATCTCCTCAACTTGGTGTATGAGGTAGTGGTCTTGTGCATTGAAAAATGTTGGAGGTAGATACTTTTTCATTTCACACATTAGTCGAGGAATTTCTCTCTTCCAATACTTTGTATCATCTTCATGGATTTATTTCAATGACAACCATCTATAGATCATGACACAAGAAAATAACATGTTTCAACATAACATAATATATATTACATTACAAGTAAAACACATGTCATTAAGTACAACAATTTTTTTAATTTTGTTTTGCATATAAATCACAACTACTTACCGCATGTGTTTGCCAAGATCATATATAACTTGTTTGACGTTAAAAAGAAATCTTAAAATATGTATACCAAAATTATTACCTTAATGAAGGTATGCCAATCATGTGTTTTTACCCCACCAAATTCACCTTTCTTTGTTAAGATATTATTACGCCGAAAGGCGTACAACTATTGACCATGGGCACATTTAATATGTTTTTAGTGCTTAATCAGTTTTGTATGGACAAGATTAAATATTGATGGAATATTCTTAGTAGTCCCAATAAATCAATGGTTGTGATTTCAACCACTAACTTCCTCACTATTATAAAGACATCAGTTTACATGTTTATTTTTT
>SNQJ01S0048307.1:8909-21228 GCA_010110895.2 Picea sitchensis | reverse complement strand
TAAAGACATCAGTTTACATGTTTATTTTTTTACTTTTACTTAATCATATTTAAAATTTACTATGGTGGCTAGCTGATTGCCACGTATGAGTGATTAGGGTTTCATTTTCTAGGCCAACCTAAACCTTTGGCCTTCACCAGCCATGTTTTTGACACACTACCTCCTTCCAAGCAACTCCTTCCGACTCCTTCCGTCCACCTTTGGGCCGTTTCTCTTTCTCGACGATTCAGGTTTTGCAAGCCATCCTTTCGGCGTTCACCAACCATGAATTTGTAGTTGTGCTAGTTTATGTTTCAAGCAAAATCTGTGGGAAATTTAATTCTTTGAATGGTCTCTTTTAAATCATTGATTTGTTTCTCTATTAATAACCATGGGAGGTTATTTCGGTCTCCATCGATGTTTGATTGGATCACACTTCACATTGCATGATTGGATTCCTGAATGTCAGTACAAATTTTGACAATTTTTTCTTTATCCCTCCTACCATCTATGATTCGCCATAACATTCCTATCACATTCTTTCTGATATGCATTGTATCAAACAAATGCGCTATTTTTAGCTCCTCATAGTAGGGAAACCTCATGAATTGAGTGGGATAACATTTCATTCCTCGTGGAAGCCCATTATTAATACCTTCATGAAACATAAAAGAAATCAAAAAAATAATTATCAAATACGGTAAAATAAATTCAATAATTAAAATAAAAATTCAAAACATTACATATACGATACATAAAGAAATTGTGTACCTTGACGATTTCTATTATATTCCAACTTGAATAGTTGAGGTGTCATTTTTTGTGGTTTTAATCTAGTCTCTTCTTTCCCATTGAAAATATGTTTTTCAATAGTACGATACCTATGGTTATTAGGGAGGAGGTGCCTATACTCATCAAACACCACCTTTGCTAAAGTTTTTGAATGATGATACTTCATATTAGGACCACAAACTGGACGTGCAAATTTACCCTTTGTTTGAAGACCTACAACGGATGGATTAATGTCATGATGGGATTATTTAAAAAACATTCATGTTATCTTTAAAAAATTATATAGTATTAAAGTGAAACAAAATGCTACATACCACAAAAATGTGTTAGTCACGGGGCATCATGAATTTTCCATACAAGTATTCCACGGAATTGAAATTTCTTCTCCCCGATTGGTTTACATATGTCATACATAGTCATGTTGTGCCATAACTTTAGTAGCTTGTCACTAAGAGGCTTGATATATACATTCATTTATTTAACTTGGTACTTACCTAATTGTTTGAAATTAAACATAATTACTACCATGATATGTATATATAAGTAAATAAATAAATAAAAGATATTATGCGGAAAATAAAACAAATGAAAATGTTACATTCAAAAAATTAATGTAAACAAATACCTGGAAGAATCATTGTCAACATTATGTGCTCCCTCTTTATTGAATCCAAGGAGGAATGTTATTGTTGATAACAAAAATAGGACACATTGAGTAAATAGACCTAAGCTCTCTGAATGGATTAACACCATCAACTACCAATGAAAGCCTGACATTATGAGGTTCATCTTTGAAATCTTCCCATTTTCCTCAATTTCCCTAAATGCATAACCATCTACAAGCATTCGAAGAACCACATCTCCACTTTTGTTCCGTGCATGGTAATCCATAAATTGTGATATGCTTTCACACCTGAACAATCACTGAAAACATGGAATTATGAGAATATGATGAAGAACCTTTCGAGTAACCATTTTTGTTATTTGATCAGTTCGATATCTATTGTTATGACATTGTGGAGATTCTGTTTTCGACGCATGTTGTCCATAATATATAATATGATCATTATGACATGCATCTATAGTTTGATACTCCATTCCAATGTGTTTCATAATGGCATGCAAATATCGATATGTGCGAGGTAAAATATTTTACGATGGTAACAAATATTCACCTACCAATCTACAACATAACAAATAACTAGTTAATGTAAAGAATATTAATCGTAATTATTGCATTCTTATTTTACACATTAATTAACACTAAAAAGAAATAAAAAAAAGTCAACATTTATGTATATGAGATGAAACATATTATATACCTTAGGATATGTGTCATGCAAGTGTTCGACAAATGATTCATAACCTTTAAGTTACCAACGACAATGTAGCAGAGATAAGATTTTCTCTTGAGCCTTGATAAAGTCTTTTATTTGCCTTTTTCTAATAGAGGTCCATCATAAATATCATCATGTTCCCCATCCTCATCCGACTGAGTGAAAAAATCTTGGATCATTTGATTTATCATGTCATCTTCTTCCATGGGATCATTAACTTGATTTGTCCTGTCATTTTCTTCCATGGGATCCTCATTCACTTAATGTTCCTCAACTTGTACAACATCATTTATACTACTACTTGGTGCATTCTGCAGAAAGTTAGGGGGGGAATCTAACTTTATAATAACAAACAATCATGCAAAATTAGTGTGTATAACAAATATTAAAACTATATATATATAATCAATCAATATAAAAACATATAATGAATATATATCTAATTACCACATGACAATATTCATTCAATCCCCCATCAATGTGCCCATATTTACTACAATGTTTTTTAGTTGTTGCTATTAAAATTCTTACGGAACGTGTAGTGTGACATTTTTTGCAAGGGAAATAACATTTATCGTCACCCTTTTCACCATCTATACTTTTTTTCCCACCTCTAATATTTTTCGACTTTCTATCCCACAAAAATACAATGATGATTATCTTATAAAATTGAGTGGTGTAATAGAATATCTATAATATTTTTCTAATGCAATTGACATATAAAAATAAATCTATTTTTCTAAGACAAGAACACCTTACACCCTTTCTGAACAATCGTTGTTATAGAAATATTGTTGCAACATTTCTAAATTGCAAAATATTCATATTTTTTTCATTGCAATTTCAACGACCGTTGACCAAGTCATTGTTGACTTTTTCAAGTACCTGGGTGATTGTTTGAACAGTGCAACGATCATCATTTGATCATCTCTCTTGCGACGAAAACATCCTTTCGTCTCCAAAGCGATGATATTCTACTATCGTCGCTTTGGAGACGAAAGGATGATTTCATATCTAGAGCGATGATAGTCTACTATCATCACTATGGAGAGGAAATGATGCTTTCATCTCCAGAGAGACGAATGCGGGCTGGATAGTTAAAAAAATAAATTTAACATTTATCTTCTATTTTGCGACGAAAGGATATTTTCGTCGTAAATAGTTCATTGCAAAATTTTTAATATCTACTAGTGACTCAATTAGAGTCGTTGGATGAGTGGTGCAAGGACCGTTGGATCTAGAATAAGCCCAACTAACGGATTGTCGTAAAAACATTTGGTTGGGTCTTTGCAACCCATGGAAATAAAATCCCAATGATGACGACTAGAGGTTTTGTGGGATTGGAACCAGGGTTTGATGAATTGTGTGGCCAACGCCGCATCAAAGCCACGACTGTGCCACGTCGATTGACACTTAGGATAGGAATCCACGTGGAAATGAGGTGGCTTCTGACCAATGAGGCATGAGAACTTTGGAGGGCCATAACTTTTGATCCAGACCTCGATTTTGAGCATGATGATAGTCGTTGGAAAGATCTTGATGAGAAGAGGACAAAGGTACCCTCGAGAAGAGGTTTCAACATGATTGAGGAAAAGTGAATTTTGAATACCCCATCCCTAAAAAGGGTACTTAGGGGGTTGGGTGTGTTACATAGTGGTATCAGATCAGGCTACAACACTAGGCCTGGATGGGCTAGAGATCAGTCAAAGGACTGGTCTAATAAGGTAGAAGATGATCTAGTTTAAAATAATTTTCTCTACATTAAAAGTTTACTTATTATCCACATTAAATCCTTGAGGAGAAGGACTGCAGATTGAAACGTTTCTATTGTTTTAAATTTTTACAATAGAAACCTTGATGTTATGATTGCAACAAAAGGATTGAATTGTTGACTAGGTGGAGTGATGGTTATTCCTACATAAGTGGGAATGTGTTGATAATCACGTAGGGTAATACCTGAATGTGAATGATTGAAAATGGTTGAACCATGTTATAAAGCTGCATGAGACCCCATAATGGATGAGTTCGGATGATTTTCTCAAGTGTAATGTTGTCTAACCAATGGATAGGCATAGCCTCCTACAATTTTTGTGATTGTGTATGTAAGGGTTAATACCCTTATTGTAACATCCAGATTTCACTGACCATATTTTCGTAACACCAATTATTATTTGAGGACACTTACGCACAAGTGATCCAAATAAACATGGTACATTATGATTATCTTTTTTGGTTTACGATTTTATGCTATGACTGAGTATTGAAATTTGATATGTTATTATTATTTATGTATAGCATTGACATGTATTATGATGAGGTTTCATGAGTGTGAAGGAAACGTGACATAATGAGGATGTTGATGGAATCGACAAACTTCCTTGGACTCCGGATTGAGTCAGGGAGTGGACTATTGACTTTGATTATGAGTACTAGTTTTATTTACACATGTGTTATGATGATGATTCAGTTATGGATTTCATTTATATGAGTTATTAATATTATCTTTGTCAATGGATGAAGGAATAGTGATGCTTGCTAATCCAATTCACATATGGAGTAAAGGGGTCATACACAGATACCAGATAGATGAGGGAGAGGTGTGGCATCGTCCCTGTCACAACGTACTAGCACTCTCGTTGTGGTCTAAACTGAAGGTTAACAACTACCTTGTTCCTAATAGGTTCATGATGTCACGAGGGAATACTGAGACAGTCACTCATGAGGATTCTGACGGGTGAAAAATAAGGCAGATTCCTTATTCCTCAGTAATCCCTTAGTCTCGCACAAGGTCGACAAGTGGAGTATTGAATCCAAGCATCAGACGACTTCCAAACTAAGTTAATGGCTAGTGACACCCTTGGAGCATGGAGGTACGTCTTGAAGGGCAATTCGCATGAATAAATTATCATGTTAATAGAAATCTAGAAGACCTTAGAGAATAAAACAATTATTTAGAATTGATAGAAAAGAGAATATGAATTTAAATAATTTTATATTAATTATGAAAAGGAACATAATAAAAATATAAGTCTAAATGTTTATGCCATAACAAGTTATAGAATTGAGTTAAGGGAATTTTAGACTAATAAAAACTAGTAAAGGGAGAATAGAATAAAAATTAAGACATGTGCACAATGTGTGCATGAAATTAATAAAAACATTTATAATAAAAATAAACTATTTCATAAGAGAATGGGTTGTCAACATAGAGTTAGAATCCTAAGTCAATGTAGACTCTAAAGCCTAAGTAAGAGAAGATTCCTAATCAAACCCAACAGTAAATTAGTTAGGGGACACAATAAAAGGGAAATCGGAGAACTAAGTGACAACTAGGAGAAAATCTAGGAACCAATTGAGGAGTGAGGGAAAATGCATAATTATTTAGCTTAAAAAGGAATAAACATGTGTAACTTGGGGGAAATGTGACATGTGTTGGGGGTGAATAATCTCTTAATTAATTATTAAAGATTACCTAATTATGCATGAAATGACAAGTGTCAAGGTGAAATTTATTATAAAAAGAATGGAGAGGTAGGAACAAAGGACTCTATTATTGGCTGACTAAAATGTTGTCAAACTTTCAAGAGACTAGTTTACTTGTGTGAGTTGCGCTGCCAGATTGTGCAAGAGGTGGAAGCCTCTCCTTGAGAGGGAAATATTGAGCTATTTGGATCTAAAATTCTATATGTGACCCCTTTGATCTCGGGAGGCTAAGGGGGAAGAAGAGTACCCCTAGCATTGGTTGGGAGGTACTAGTGAAGTCTTTGGATTAGCAAGCGAAGGAAAGGAAGTTGCGCAAGATTTCGGGTTGGGGATCATCCACAGATATCAACACCCATTTGATCACGGTATTTAAGTGTATACTTGTTTTAAATTGGTAGTGATGAGTGTACTATAATTCAAAGTGAATACAAACGAAATTATTTAAATAATAAATTTAATGGAGAAATTAGAAGTGGGTTAACCCTAGAATAAGGAAAGTGGGCAAAGTGACCTAGAAGTTGCTTCTAAGGAAGCTACTTGGAGAGTATAAATAAGAGGCAAGGCTATCTCATTTTACATCACACTTGAGCATATTGAATATCTATAGGTGACTAAGGTAACGAAAGGATATCTAAGCCGAATTTCTGAGGGAAGGTGAAGAAAAGAAGGTCGAAATTCAAGGGATGATAAATTATTTTGATGATGCTTTCTAAGATCGATTCAACAAATATTTCGTGCGGGGAACGCTCTACAAGGTCGCTCTCTAGAATAAGCCATAATTGAGCAAGGTATTTCATTTTTGCTATAACTCCTTTTTTGAGAGGTTCCAAGTAGTGACACCTGGAAGAATTTCATAAAACAAACTGAAGAACATTGTGTACTATTTTGAGATCTTTATTCATTACAGGTACATAGTTATGATTATTTCAAGTTAGGATTGTTGAATAATCCCAAACTAGTCATGTGAGACTAAAGAAAAGTTTGATGAAAACGCTAGTCTCTTGTTGTGAAAGTTAAGGAAGGTTTGTAGGCATGTGATGATATACACCAGGTCTATTACAAAGTTACAAATCATATTTGGATGATGGAATTGATGAGGGATTTTGGTTAAGGTACATGTTGGGTACATGGTTGAGACAAGTAGTTGTTGAGTTGGCACATACATGAGGTGTATATTTGATGATGTTGGTACATATTGATGAGTCATAGTTGATGAGTAGTTGACACATGATTGGTACATACTTGGTACATGGTTGGATGCACTTATTTATGGTACAGGTTGATTACAGGTTGAGGTACAGGTTGATGCATGGTTTATGCATGGTACAAGTTTATTGGTACAAGTTTACAATGGTATATTTCACAGTGATAGTGTGACAATGGTTCCATCATTCTACTTCTACTTCAGAGTGCTTGGACAGGGCAAGGAAAGGTGGTTGTAGCCAGAGAACATAGGGTGTTGTAGCCTCCTTCTTGTTGTATCCAGAGAATATGGGAGTTGGATATTCCCTCAGATTGTAGCTTGAGAAGCAAGGGGGTTGGAGCCTCCTTCTAGTTGCAGCTAGAAAACAAAGGAAGTTGGTGCTTTTAATGAATGTAATTCTTCAGGACATATAAGAAAACGCATTTCGTGGTTTTCTCCCGCTTTGGGTTTCCACGTAAAACACTGGTGTACTGTGTATGTGTATGATTGTTCATTTTTTCATTGCTCATTTACTCTGCAGTTATTGGATGATAATGCTACATTGATATAACACTTGGATTATATGGTTAAAAATGATTAAATTTCTATATTAATGATTCACCCCCCTCTCAGTAATCCAACAATTGGTATTAGAGAAGGTTCCTTCATAAATTAGTTTAACCACTGAAAGGTAGATCATGGAGAGAAACAACTTGTATAAAAATGGAATACCACAGTTCAATGGACAGAAGTATGCATTTTGGAGCATAAGGATGAATATATATATATATACAGGCATAGGGATTTGAAATTTGGAAATCAATTGTAGATGGATACACAACACCAATAGTTCCTACAACAAATGACAAAGTAGTGAAACTCGGTCAGATTAATTCCAAATCCAAAATTCACTTTTGAATGGTCTTAGTGAAACAACATTTTCCAAAGTTTCATATTGTAAATCCGCTAAAGAGATTCGTGACAAACTTCAAAATATTTATGAAGGAGATTCAAAAGTCAAAGAAGCAAAGCTTCAAACTTACAGAGGTTAGTTCGAACAACTTAAGATGAAGGAAGATGAGAATATTGCAGCTTAGTTTTTACGAGTTGATGAAACAATAAATGCAATCATAGGATTGGGAGAAGAAATCAAATAATTTGTAATTATTCAAAAAGTACTAACATCTCTTCCCCTGACATTTGACCCTAAGATATCATCACTAGAAGAAAGATCAGATCTAAACTCAATAAGCATGGATGAATTACATGGAATCTTCACAGCATGTGAAATGAGAACTAAACAGGAAAATCCATATATAAAAGAAGCATCCTTCAAAGCATCCAAAACGTCAAAGAAAAAGGGAAGGCAAAAAGAAGAACATAGCAGCAGCAATGACATCTCAGAGGATGATGAATAAGTGGCCAACTTTGTCAAAAGATTGAACAAGGGAACCGTCGATAGATATAGAGGTAAGATTCCTTTAATTTTTTTTAATTGTGATGGTATTGGTCATTTTGATAAGAAATGTCCTTATAAGAAAAAGAGAAATGATGAAGGTTACTCAAAAGGAAAAAAAACATATAAAGACAAAAGAACCACAAAGAAAGTTTTCAAGAAAAGATTATGCACCAAAGAAGACATCTCATCATCAGATGAAGATGAAGTCAGTGACAGTGAGATAGAAAGAGTTCTATTCATGGAAGTAGAAGACTCTGATAAAGAAGACTCTAAAGAAGAATATGAAGAAGCCGAAGAAGAATATGAAGAAGAAATTTAAGAGGTATAAGTTGACTACCGAGAGGAATTAATGTGTGTCATAGAAGTTATCATAAGAGAAAAGAAGAAAAATAAGAAACTACAAGCAGAACTAGACAAGAAAGAAGACACTCAAGAACTAGAACAAATGATCACAAATTTAAAGGTTCAAATAAAAGAAATGAAGAAGCACTCAAAGAACAACTAGAAGAAAAAGACAAAATCATTGGAAATTTGGAAGCATAGATTGTCACATTAAGAAAGGATATTCAAAAGAAAAATATGCAGAACAACTCAAAAGTTTTGGATGACATTATCAACAGTAAAAAATCTCATCATGACAAGCCCAGACTTGGATACAATTAGAGAGAAAAAGGATCAAGCTCCAAAACAATAGAGCAAGAAACATATCCAAAAATATTTGCAGAAACAATCAAGGGGGATAGGAAGATCTACAAGGAAAATTACAAGGACACTCCTCCACCGAGAAGATTCAGATTTCAGAATCAACAACCAACAGATAGGCCTCAGGAAGAAGAAGAATTCATAAGAGTACCTCCTTTTAGAAGATCTTCAACTCCCAGGTATCAAACTATCTTTTTTGTTTATGTTCTTCATATAATAATTTTGGACATAAAGCTGTGAATTGCAGAGCTAACAACATGAACCAATTTTTTTTTGAAAGTCATACACAAAGGGGTTATCCAAGAAGGCCTAGTGAAACACAGAGAAGATGTTACAACAGGTTTGAATATTTGAGCACTGAAGTGGAATGTTACAAATGTAACAATTTTGGACACATCGCTAAAGATTGCAGAATGACAGTCCCTCCTAGAGAACCACAACAGAATAACAACAGTCACAAACAGGAACCTCAGAAAAGGAAATGGATAAGAAAGCAGGATCAATATAGCAATGAATAATGCACACTCGCTCTACAAGCTAAGCAGAAGAAACATGGTTGGTATGTCGACAGTGGGTGTTCAAAACACGTGACAGGTGATAGATATAGGTTTTTTACATTACGAAAGGAAAGAGATGGACCAGTCTCCTTCGGAAATGATGATTCAACCAAAATCATTGGAAAATGCACAGTCAGAATTGGGAACAAGAATACAAAGTCATAAAATGTTCTACTAGTAGAAGATATGAAACATAATATTCTAAGTGTGATTCAAATGTGTGACCAAGGTCATAAAGTTACTTTCGATTCAAAAAAGTGCGAGATAAGAAAATAAGGTTAAGGAAAATTGATTGCTACAACTGCGAGAAATTCAAGCAACATATATGTGTTACGTGAAATTGGAAATGAAAAGTGTTGTCTAGGAAAGGAAGATGAAAGTTGGCTATGGAACATAATAGTGGGTCACATACATTTTGATAACCTTGTCAAAGTCAACAAAAGAGAAGCATCCATAGAAATTACCCATATCACGAAACCAACCAACACTTTATGAAGCCTTGTTAACAAGGAAAACAAGCAAAGACTAGGTTCAAATCAAAGGAATATTCAACGAAAAGACCACTGGAAATTGTGCATACTGATCTAGTTGGACAAACTACAACAAAAGTCTTAAAAGGTGAGAAATACTTTATGTTATTAGTTGATGATTATACAAGAATGACCACATTTTTCTTTCTCAATATAAAGTTAGAAGCTTTTGAAAACTTCAATATCTACAAGGAAATGGTTGAAAATGAAATGGATTAAAAAACCAAATGATTGAGATATGATAATGGAGGAGAGTTCACTTCAAAGGAATTTATGGACTACTGCAACATTCATGGAATAAAAAGTCAATTCTCTATTGCTAGGACACCTCAACATAATAGAGTTGTTGAAAGAAAGAATAGGACAATACGAGAAATGGCTCGAACAATGCTAATGGATTCCAAATTGATAGATATTTTTTGGACACATGCAGTGCATACAATAGTTCACATTCAAAACAAAGTAATGCTCAGAAACAACACTGACAAAACTCCTTACGAGCTATGGAAAGGAAGACCAACAAATGTAAAGCACTTTAGAGTTTTTGGAAGAAAATGCTACATCAAAAGAGAACATGGTAGAATGGGAAATCTTGACTCTCATGTGGACAAAGGAGTACTTGTTGGTTACTCAAGTAAAAGAAAAGAATACAAGTGTTACAACCTGAGATTGAACAAAGTGGTGGAAAAGATCAATGTAACAATTGATGAAACATGTATACAAGAATTAAAGGAAGAAGAAAATGAATCAATGGAACAATTTTACGAAGAAGAAACAAAAGATGAAAAATAAGGGGAAGACGAAGAGGATCCGACAGAAATAGAAGAACAAGTTCAAAAAGTAACTCCAAAAAAACTTAGAAGACGAGTGCAAAAGAATCATCTTTCAGATCAGATTATCGGAAACAAAGACACAAGAGTTGCGACTAGAAGAAGAATCCATTCACCAGAACAAACACACCTAGAACTCACATGTACGATTGAACCAACCTATTTTGAAGAGGCCAACAAGGATGAATTTTGGAACAAGGGCATGGATGAAGAATTGGATCAAATAGAGAAAAATGACACTTGGGAATTGGTTCCAAGACCAAAGGATAAGAATGTGATCAACACAAAGTGAGTATACATGAATAAATTGAATGAAGATGGGCAGGTTACAAGGAACAAAGATAGATTGGTATGTAAAGGATATGCACAGGTTGAAGGAATTGACTTTGAAGAGATATTTTCCACAGTTTCCAGAATAGAAGCAATCAGATTGTTTTTAGCTTATGCATGCTCCAAAAATATTAAAGTGTATCAGATGGACGTAAAATCAACTTTTCTGAATGGGGAAATTGAAGAAGAAGTCTACATTGAATAACCAGAAGGATTTCAGTTGTCAGAGAACACAAATTATGTATGTAAATTAAAGAAGGTCTTGTATGGTCTAAAATAGGCTCCTAGAGCATGGTACTCTAGACTATTGGGTATGTGTTATATTCTTTGCATGTGTGTGTGTGTGTGGGTGCGTCAGATACGACAATTGTGGATTTGTAAATTAATCCCTGATTAAGGGATTAGGGTTTTGGTATCTATGAAATACCTAAAAACATTGTATATATTGTATGGCGAATTGTGAAATTCGATATAATGAAAATAAGAAAGGTTTTCTCGGTTGAGGGTTTCCGGTATAAAATCTCTGTGTACTCTTTGTATGAGTCATTGATTAATTTATGTATTTCTTAAGAATCTATATGCATTTCTTTACTTCGCAGTTTTAAAAATTACATGTGGTATCAGAGCACGTTTTTGGCTTCAGAGGGATGCCTTTGTTGCTAAGGGTTTGGCTCGGTCTTGATAGATCAAGTTTATCTTGGGTCTGTGATAAACCTGGGTTTAGTGGGATCTTTTGCAGTGGAGATTCGAGGAAAGTAAGAGGAATGGCGAGCTCATCTAGAATCGAGAAAGAGAATTTCAACGGTGAAAACTTTGAGCTATGGAAGTTCAATATGGAGGAGCTTCTTGTAGACAAAGAACAATGGATCATTGTGGATCCTGGTACACAGCCTACTAGTACACCATCTACAAGCACACAGGTTGCTGGTACAGAACCTACCAGTACACAAACTACTAGTACACCAATGACTGGTATGTCGAAGGAAGATTGGGGCAAGTTGGACAGAAGAGCAAGGAGTACCATTCGACTCTGCTGGCAGATTCAGTGTTGTTGAATGTCTCAGGAGAATATACAACCAAGGAACTATGGGATAAGTTAGGGAATTTGTATCAATCAAAGTCCCTGGTAAACAAGTT
>SNQJ01S0048306.1:53073-81781 GCA_010110895.2 Picea sitchensis | reverse complement strand
TTATTGTTTACCTTTTAAAATCTCTTAAACCACTTTGACTACTTTGACCTTTTGGGGCTTCTAGATGACATATGAGGGTCCTCCAACTTCGTAAGGCCATAACTCTCAAACCGTGAGGAGTTAGGTGATGTTCCACATACCACCAGAAATGGAATGAAAAGAACTATCCATCTAGGATATTTTACCTGAAAAATTCATTTTCCTTCATCTCATTATTCCACAATTAAGCATGGGTTCTCTTACTCCACACAATGTCTTCCCGTGAGGGATTTCACCATAAGGGGACCACTTTGGATTTCATCCATATTTACTTCTTATCAACCATGAAAAGACAATAATGACTCATCTTTACATCAAACAATATTGGGTCCATTACCCAAACCTTTGTGTTGTATGTCTTTCTTCAAGGGTTGACATCAATCACAACCAACCGTAATCAACAAAGAACCGCTGTAAAATTATCGGTAATTAAAATTTATCTAGAAAATTTTTGTTTTTAGAATCTTCCACTAACATTAGACTAGGACTACTACTTTGGATAATTCTATGAGTACAACTCTCCAAAGTTTTTCAAAACAAACATTAGCATCTTGCGATAGCAAGAGAAAATTCTTACACAGGTGTTACACATGAGGTCGCATTCGGAAGAATTATGGAGATTATCCCTCTGTGGTTCAACTATTTGTAGTGGTCTGATTGTATATTAGGGGTCACTTGAGGGTATACCCATGATTATGTGTGGGAGCCTCTCAAGTTGATTTCAGACTTGTTATCCTTCTCATGTGTTCGGATCAGACTTTTGACTGTACCTGCCCAGGGATTGGCTGCGAGTTGGTGTCCTTAGTTTCCATAATCTTTAGGTACTTACACAAGGTGACAATGAAGGGAAGTCTCACTGTACTTGGAAAATACATTGGTAAAACTCACTCAAGCTCCTTAGAGGGTAAATCCATAATTACTGCATGGAAGCTTGCACCAAGGTGAAAGTCCATTAAGCAGGTCACCATTGTAACTGTTCCACCATATCATAGCCCCTTCTTAACTTGATCACGTGACGTTGGATTTCATCACACGATCATCGAAGGAAGTTTTGTTTCCTTATTTTTGATTCCTATATTTTATTAGAGTATGTTGTTTCTTTTCGTTAATTGGCCCTAAATTTTTATCGTGTGTTGTTATTCTCCAAAATTGAGTCTGTAGAAGATAAAGGTATTCGTCGATCGCATAGGATGAAAGGGATGCCTCCAAAAGGATACCAACCCTTACCTCCTAACCCTCCAGAAGACAACTACCATGGAGAGGTAGAAAATCAATCTGATGTTGGGAGTGTTGTTACTCCTCTGTTAGATAATCCAGAAGGTGATTTGGTTACAGTTGAGAATCCCACTCCTCACACTACATCTGTGTCAGCAACCCCTCTCGAAACACTTTTTCTTCATTTAGAATCCCTTGGGAACATCATAGATGAAGAGGTCCCATAGTTACCTGAGAGATCATTTACCGAAACATATATGGGATCCACAGAACCAATATTTCATGATGAGTATAGGAATCATGTTCATCCTACCACTACAGTAGATACAAATCCCACACCTTCTCTTTCTGTAAGGAGGATTTCATTAGGACGTGATCTCTATGAGAATTTTAAATCCATTTGACAACCCTTTAATCCTCATGACCCTTCTGTTGAAATGGGGCTATCCAGTCAAACTATGAATCACCCCATCGATCAGGTCATTAACCCTATTGTTACATCAGGACAAGTACATCCTAGTGTTGGACTCATCACCTCTACTCATTCCTAAGGAACTTTGATGGATACCCTTAGTTTTACAAACTTTCACTCTATAGCTCCACATGTTCCGCATGATCCTGTTGGGATATCTTTGCACCAGAGAATCCAGACCCTTGCCAACCAAATACAACCGACTAGAGGAAAACCACCATCTAGTGGATCTATCCCTCCTGGAACACCACCATCCTATGGTGGGCCTACCCATCCCAGGGGACAACCCCCTTTTTATGTTCCTCTCAAAGGGCAAACTCCCTTTTCCAATCATACCCCAATCGTTAATCCACCACTGGCAAGGGGAAACCTTCATTTGTTGGAAAACCTTCACAATCCTAGGGAGTATCTTTAAGAGGAACATTTACCCAACCCCACATTGGGGGGAACTCATATCATAACCCACAAGGAGGAGTATCAAATCCTATTCCTTCCCAACCATCTTATGGACAAGCTTATCCGAGCGTCCCAAACACCACCTAGAGTCCTCAAGGAAAACAACCTTATCCTTCCCAAGGGTCTAATTTTTATCTTCCCCACAGGCCTAATGTGTATCCACCTTTGGGATCTACTTCTTACCCTCCTCAAGGGAAAAAAAAATTATCCTCCTTATGGGAAAGCAAATCACCTGGCTTATAATGCTCAGAACCCAACGAGTTATGCAAATGTTTCTCAACCATCATCGAATCCTCCTTATCCTGGTCAGCAACAACCTTATGTAGGAGGACTTACTGGTTAAAATTATCCACCTAACCTAGTTTATGGTCCTATACCGCACCAGTATCATCCATAATTTAACCGACATCTACCTTTCCTTGTGGCTCTGGATCTCCCAGACTTGTCTCTATTAACCAATGATCTTATTTTTCACTCATCGGTTTGGCCAGTTATTCCAGCTAAACTTCCTTCTTATATTCTGAAATTTGACGGAAAATATGGAGAAGATCCAAATAACCATGTGATGAATTTCCATTTGTGGTGTTCATCAAACTCCCTCATGGATGATTCTATATGTTTACATCTTTTCCACCGAATACTTACGGGCTCTACAGCAAAGTGGTATATTGAACTACCACATGCTTCATTTCATGACTTCAACACCCTTGCCATGTCTTTCCTCTTGCACTTTCAACTACCTATTCGCTATGAGATGGGTACTAAAATCTTGACCTTCCTTCATCAAACTGACTCTATGCATATCTCTAACCATATTCGTGAGTGGAGAAGACGACGAAGGATGATCAAAGAAATTATTCCTGACCAATTATTGGTGTAGTGGTTTACTAAATCACTTTTACCCCTGATCGCTCGTAATGTCTCTATGGGTGGTTTTAGCGCCAATTCTTGCAAGGGGGTGTTCATCTCTGATTTTAGGCCCTTGGTGTAAATGCGTAGAAATGGGGTTGAAAAACCCATCAAATGCATTTTATTCAAAGGCCGCAGTCATGAGTGCCAAGCACAGCACACAGAAGAAGTCCATTTCAGGCTTAAAATCAAGCGAGAAGGCATTTTGTGTTCAACGACAAGGATCCATAGATGGAGCAGATCGACAATCATCAGGTAAGCTTGAGTTGTGGAGTTGCATGAGGTTTAGTGCATGGGATCATCTCTTATGGCCAAAGTCACGAAATGATTAGTCATTTCATCATTTTGGCTATCGGGACTTTGAAAGACAAGGGGTTTCTTCTCCACTACATTTCAAAACCTCGAAACACAAAATGTAAAAGCCACTAGGAGTTGTTTCGACATTCCAGCTACCGGGACTTTGAAAGACAAGGGGTCGCTTCTCCACTACATTTTGAAACCCCGAAACGTGAAACGTAAAATCCCCCAGGAGCCATTTCGGCATTCCAGCTACCGGGACTTCGAAAGACAAGGGGTCACTTCTCCACTACATTTCGAAACCATGAAATGTGAAATGTAAACTCCCCCAGGAGTCGTTTTGGCATTTCGGCTACTGAGACTTTGAAGGTCAAAGGGTTGCTTCTCCACTACATTTCGAAACCCTGAAACATGAAATGTAAAATCCCCTAGGATCCATTTCGGCATTCCGTCTACTAGGACTATCAAGGGCGAGGAATTCACTCCCTCCCATCACCGATACCCGAAATCCATGGAGTACCTTTGGTTTTAGCGCAAGGTCACAACCCACTATCATATAGAAAGTAGAGCCAAAGTGAAAAGATAGGTGCTTGTTCAGACCACAAATGGCTAAGAACCGGATAAAGAAGAAATCATGGCCATCGATGTTAAGGAAAGATCAAGTCATTGGATTGGATAGGGAAATTTCACAACACAGGGTATCGGGGATCCTAGAGATAGCATGAGGAAATCCCCGAAAGGAAAATGTTGAAGCATCCTTGAAGACAGTTGCATGGCCCTGTGGTTACGTTGACAATGAAACCCTCCATGGAATGAAGGCTAGCCTCCAAGATTTGGGAAGCTGACACATGGTCACTCTCTATGTATTCAATCTCGGCCACCCTCCATGGAAGAAGCAATTAATGGATATTGATTAGGTGGTTGAGACCTCATCTCAACCCATAAATGGAAGGCGTGGGAAGGGTTAGAAGCAGTCAGCTCGTGGTACTCCGATGGATAGTTTCCCTGCAGAAGCCATGTTGTCTGAAGCAGTGTCAGACAAGAATATGCATGTACAGTCTAAAGGAAGATCATGCACATGTAAATCCTTAAATGAGGTAGCTCAGCTACCCTCCTAAGGCCAAGGAGGTGAATTAATCTAAGTATATAGACTCGGTTTTGATATTTTGTAAGGATGGATGGTAGAGAAGAGCTCCCGACTATAATGTTTTAATGAAGCACTGGTTTTCTTGGCTATGTATTTGTATATGAAATTTCCTTTTTTAATATAAGGCAACTCTCTTTTTCATCTTGTTTCAATATCATACTAAAAAGGTTCATGATTGATTGATTCACATGAATCGTCGTGAATGTGTTATGATAAAGGATTTATTATAACGTTGTTATGTTCTTTTAGTGTTTCTTCTTTTGAATATAAGAAGTTCTTGTGTTCAAAGTTTTCTTCTACAGCCTATTGGAAGCTCGATGCCTATAGCATCCCTTTGCATTTCCTCACAGAAGTCTTCCTCCTACTCACCCTTATTACAACTTATTGTCTGAATTTGAACCAAGACCTCATCTGCTTGTGCATGCCTGGCCTAGTTTCTGAGTTAGAATGATATTGTTTCGAGTTTACTTCCATTCATCACCCTCTATCAACAAATAGTGACATAAACTGATGGGACTCAGGCTTACTCCTATTACAATCTAGGACTGACTTCTAACGTAAACATTTCTGGCGCCGCTGCCGAGGACAGAGTTAAAAATTTTCCCTGGGATTGAATGACATCGAGCCTTTGATTCTAAAGGTGCATCAGACATCAAAGCCCTATGAGATTTCTATTGTGCACCTGGAGACTCCATTTTGATGAATCCACTGTGGAGAACCTGTTTTTTTAGTTGTGGCTTCCAAATGTAGACACACGCGGTCCCATCCACAGCTCCCTCTAGCTACACCTGAAGCTAATCTAAAGGTGATTATCAGAAAAGGAAAGGCCTTTGAAGGAGAAACTTCCACCGCTGAACCAGGTAATTTTCCATCTCATTCTGTAGAAATTCCATTCTCTTCTTATCATCTTCCTAGCAGACCTTTTTCTGAAGTTTCCCATTTCTTGAATTTCAGAAGTTTTCCTGATGATTTTTCCCCTTATGTTCTAGGATTGGAGGGATAAATCCTTGTCACTCCCCTCTCCCCTGAATTTGTACCTTGGCGTAGACCCTGGACCACAGAAGATTTCACCACCCCTAGCTTTACCACTTCTCCTCTTATTATTGTTGTTGCTACTGCATAGAGAGAAGTAGTTGTTGACTCAAGCCCCTTAGCCTTCTCTCTGAATCCCCCATTGTTCCCCCTTCAACCTAGAAGCTCATTTCTAGTATCCCATGTTCGAGATTCTTCTCCTCCGATTCCTCCTCCAACTAATATTCCTATGGAAGGAGAAAATCCCCCCATCACCAAAATGGAGGATATAATAGTTGCTAGGTATGCTCCCCTTTTGTTAACTCAACCTCTCAATGCCCTTTCAGTATATGGCTACTTTAAGCAGCTGCCCAAGTTTACAAACGAAGGGGACATAGCTGCAGAAGAACACCTTGAATCCTTTTATAGTTTTACAGATGATCATGTTATCATGCATGCAGACATATGGATGAGGATTTTCATCCATAGCCTTGAAGGCGAGGCTAGAAAGTGGTTTAGGGCCTTGACTCTTGGATCTATCGATGGGATTAAGGCTTTGGACAATGCCTTTTTGAGACAGTGGGGAGACAAAAAAGACTTCATGTATTACATGACAGAGTTCGGGTCTTTAAAGAGAAGGGAAGGAGAGTCTATCTATGATTTCTCCAAGAGATTCAATAAAATGTACAATAATATCCCTGCTAAAATAAATCCCTCAGAAGCCTCTGCTAAAATCACTTATGCTAGAGCTTTTGATCCTGATTTCTGCCTCTTGTTGAGGGAAAGGAGAGCAACTACTTTGGCTAACATGTAGGATGCAGCCATGGAAGTAGAATATAGTATATTGGTTGTTGACCAACTCAGGAATAAGGCTAATGGAGACATATCCAGAAAGAGACCTGAAGCCTCCCCATCCAATTCCTCTCCCCTTCCCCTTCAGATGGACGAGGTAACTAAAGTGCTAAAGTCACTTTCGGCTAGAATTGAAAGGTGGGAGTTATAAGGGAAGCCCATGTACAAAAATCCACAAAATACTGATAACAGAGGCTTTAAGAGGCCTAGCAACAATGTGCCAGAGGATTTTCCAAGGGAAAAAATGAGCCAACACAGAGATGATCAGAGGATTCAAACCCCTCTCCAAAATAGCCTGGTTGCCCATGAGGAAGGAGAAGAGATAGATGAGCTTGACCCCGAAATTCACTGTATTGAAGACACTTCCCCTTTTCCCCATTTGACTCAATCTACATATGAAGGATCCCTTATGAACATTCAAATCAATGAGTGGAGTAAAGGGGAAAAGGCCAACAACACTCCTAACAGATATCATCTCAGGTCAAAGAAGAAAGAAGGGAATTCTGATAGCCATGATCAGCCCCTCATAGCGGAAAAACCTTCTAAACCTGCAACAATCACTACTAAAGAAAAGAAAACTCAGAATACTTCGCCAACAGCCAAAGAACCTGTCTCTGGGGTAAGGGAAGATCCTAAGCCTCTTTCCTCCTTTAGTTTTGAGTATGAAATTCAAAATACTATAATTCCCGTACCCCTCTCAAAACTAGTTAAAAATGAAGATTGCAAAAGGTCCCTCTCAAAACTGCTACAATCTGAGTCCCCCCAACCCTCCACAGACTCGGTAAATCTTCAATATGACAAGCCAGTAGTTTTCCTAGGTCCCATGATACAATACAAAGATGATTCATCCCATCACTTCTACACATCCCTGAACATACATGATAAGGTGTTGCATAATTGCCTCATGGATTCAAGAGCTTCCCACAACCTTATGCCCAAAATAGTCATGAAAGAATTGGTACTGGAAGTGACAAAGGCTTCTCAGGATTTATACTCTTTTGATTCAAGGAGGGTGCAATTCCTTGGAGTCATCAAAGAGTTGGTGGTCTCTTTGTTTCAGCTGACAATGAAGAGTGTGGTCATGGACATTGTAGTAGCTGATGTTCCCCCCAAATTCAGCATGTTGTTGTCAAGATATTGGATTAAAAAGCTTGGAGGGACATTACAGATGGATCTCACATATGCCACAATTCCAGTATTTGGAGGGGAATAGAGGAGGTTGTATAGAGAAGCTCATCTGGCCTACATTGTTAGTGATGAAGAAGACCCCACCAATCATCCTATCTTTGCGCTTGACACTGATTTGGGGTCTAGTTTATTGTAGGTCACTGATACTTCTGAAGCCCCATTTCAAATCAGAAATAAACCCATATTTAATCACGAGATACCTCCTCCAACCACCTCTGTTTGGAAGATGTTATTTGACAGAGCTTCTTCTAGCGAAGGCACTGGCATTGGAGTGGTTTTTGTGTCGCCTTGTCAGGAAACCATATCCCTGTCATACAAGCTAGAATTTGAAACTACCAATAATGTGGCAGAATATGAAGCTCTTGTTTTGGGCTTAAGGGTTGCAAAAGAAATGGGAATTGAGAAGGTAGAAGTTTTTGGAGATGCTGAGTTGATAATCCAGCAAGTCAAAAATGATTATCGGGCTAAGCATCCTTGGCTCAGGAGTTACAAAAATGAGGTGTGGGACCTGATTGATAATTTCTTCTCAGCGTTCAACATTTCTTTTACTCCAAGAGAGGAAAATACTTTCGCCGATTACTTAGCTATCTTAGCTAGTCTGTTCAGGATCCCTCTACCGCCTAAGATCAAATATGATGTTGAGATAATATATAGGCCATCTATCCCGGAGAATATCAAGCATTGAAAGATATTCAAAGACGATCTTGAAATCAAAAAAAATCTTCAGTCTATTGATGAATTTTCTCCATTGTACATTGATCAGGATCCTGATCTCGAAATTCACCCTCACCCTGAGATATTTTTAAATAAAATTGCTAATCACCATATTATTCATTTTCCTAGAAATCACATTCCCAAGGGACTAGTCCCTTTAGAAATATTGTTTGATGGAAATGATGTGGCAATAAAGGGTAGGATTTTAAATGGAGATGTTGATACAGTGGAGTGCAACGTCGACACACAGGAGGAGCCTAAGTTTTTCAAGTTGTCAAGTAGTTTGACCAAAGAGAAGAGGGTCGAATATACCGAGTTGTTAAGAGAATTTGTTGATGTGTTTGCATGGACCTATGAAAACCTTAAGACATATGACACACCTATCATTGAACACAAGATCCGACTGAAGGGAGAGGCTAAGCCATTTAGGAAGAAGCTAAGACAGATAAATCCCATGTTATTGTCTATCATGGAGAGAGAAGTGAAGAAGTTGTTAGATGCCCAAATCATTGTCCCCTTGATATATTCTGAGTGGGTGGCCAATTTGGTCCCGGTGAGTAAGAAAAGTGGAGAAATCAGGCTATGTGTTGATTTCAGAAACCTGAACAGGAGATCAAAGAAAGACAATTATCCCTTTCCCAACATGGAACACATATTGTAGAGGGTAAATGGTGCATCTAGGATATCCATGATTGATGGTTTTTCTTGCTATAATCAGATATCAGTCATGCCTGAGGACAGAGAAAAAACAACCTTCACCACTCCTTGGAGCACATTCATGTATGCCAAAATGCCTTTTCGATTAATGAATGCAGGAGAAACATTTCAGCGAGCCATGGACATAACCTTCATTGAGGAGAAAGATCAGTTTTTGGTGATCTATCTGGATGAAATCACAGTCTTCTACAAGTCTGATAAGGAGCACCACTGTCACTTGAGGAAAGTTTTCTTGAAATGTTGAAGGTTTAGCCTTTCCTTAAATTCCAATAACTCTTTGTTTTATATGAAGGAGGGGAAGTTGTTAAGCCATATAGTATCAGCAAAGGGAGTGAGAATTGATCCCAGCAGGGTAGAGGCAATTTAGACCCTGTCACTTCCCAGGTCTAGAAAGGAAGTTTAGCCTTTTTTAGGGAAGATTAACTTTTTGAGGAGGTTTGTCTCAAATTTTACTGAGTTGGTGAAACACATCATAGCCATGCTCAGAAAGGGAAACAAAGTAAAATGGACTGTTGAACCCAGGGAATATTTTTTCCAAATAAAAAGGGAATTTACTGAGGCACCTATGCTAATCAGTCCTGATTATTCCAAGGATTTCCTATTCTTTTTTTTTTCTTCTTTTGATACAGTAGCAGCGGTCTTATTGCAAAAAAATGAGGAAGGGTGAGAGCAACCCATTTCCTTCTTCAGTAAGGCATTAAGAGATGCATAAATCAGGTATGAGATCATGGATAAGTAGGCCTATGCCTTGGTGAAATCTCTCAAAGATTTCAAAGTCTATGTATTTCACTCAAGAGTGACTGCATACATTCCTTCAGCCTCTATGAAAGACATCCTTATACAGCCTGACATAGATGGGAGAACAGGTAAATGGACTGCCAAGATCCTTGAGTTTGACCTGGAGATAAATCCCACCAAGTTGGTTAAAGGGTAGGGTTTAGCCAAGCTTCTAGCTAAATCCAATTGCAAGGCCTTGGGGGTTAGCTTCATCAATGCTTTCTCAGGAAATTTGTAAGCTGAGTCGTCCAGCAAAAGCTCTCGGGGTGGCTTATCACTAGCATAATGCACCTAGTACATAGACATTTTGTACTTTTTGCAAGAGTTGAAGCCTCCTGATGGAATGGGAAAAATAAAGGCAAGAGATTTAAAGCTCAAGGTTGTCAGATATTTCCTTATTGACCAAGTCTTGCACTAGAGAGATCCTCTAGGGGTGTTTCTAAGGTGTCTGAACCCACAGGAAGCCCAAAAAGTTATGTTTGATCTCCATAGCAGCCTTTGTGGAGGGCATCATTTCTGGAAGACCACAACCCACAAAATTCTTAGGGCTGGGTATTACTGGCCCACCTTATTCACTGATGTCTGCAGAGAAGTCAGATCTTGCATCAAATGACAAAGGTTCTCAGGAAATAAGCAGCTCAAATCTCCACCGCTAAATCCTGTATTAGCTTCAGCATCCTTTCAACAGTGGGGGTTGGGATTCATTGGAGAAATTCATCCTCCTTCAAGTGGCCAACACAAGTGGATCCTAACTGCAACAGACTATTTCACCAAGTGGATAGAAGCTGCCCCCACAAGGAGTGCTTCACACAAGGTAATTATCATATTCCTAGAGGATATCATAGCCAGATTTGGTTGTCCCAACAGAATTGTCACTGATAATGCTCCTTCTTTCAAGTCTGAGCCTTTGGTTAAGTTCTGTGAGCAGTTTTATATTTCACTAATTCACTCCACTGACTATTATCCTTAAGGAAATGGACTGGCAGAATATTCTAATAAAAGTCTAATCAAACTCATTAAAAGATTATTGGAAGACAATAAGAGGGCCTGGGATTCAAATCTCAAATTCACTCTATGGGTTGATCGAGTGACAACAAAGAGGTCCCTGGGCACCTCACCTTTTCAACTTGTGTATGGGACAGAGGTTGTGTTTCCCACTCATCTCGCTTTACCTATAGCAAAATTCTTTCAATATCATGAAGGAGAGCCAGACCATATGGTCAGAAGAATTCATCAATTGGTGGAAGCACAACAGGTCAGGGAGTAGGTAATGGACATAGCTCATAGTCATCATCAAACGATCAAGAAAGCCTTTGACAGGAAGGTCAGGAAGGAGGAATTCGAGCTAGGAAATTTGGTGTTTAAGTGGGATGCACCTAGGCATGATAGGGGAAAACACAACAAGTTTGATGCCCTCTAGATCGGGCCCTTCAAAATCTCTGAAGTATTCTTAAATAACATGTACAGGTTGCAAGATTTGGAGGGTGAAGAGGTTTTTAATGGCCTAGTAAATGGGCATTTCCTAAAGAAACATTTTATTTGAGCCTTAGAGGGGTCCTCTATTTTTGTAAATATTGTTTTTCTGTTTATTTTTTACTTAATAAATGACTCCATAGCCCAACAGAAGGCAACTGGAACCGCAAAAGGAGTTCTTAGAGCATCGCAGGGATGACTCTATCCCCCATGGAGCCTAATGTTAGCGCCAATTATTGCAAGGGGGTTTTTCTCTCTGATTTCAGGCCCTTGGTGTAAATGCGTAGAAATGGGGTTGAAAAACCCATCAAATGCATTTTATTCAAAGGATGCAGTCATGAGCGCCAAGCACAGCACCAAGAAGAAGTCCATTTTTTGCTTAAAATCAAGCGAGCAGGCATTTTTTTTTCAACGGTGAGAATCCATAGATGGACCAGATCGACATTCATTGGGTAAGATTGAGCCATGGAGTTGCACGAGGTTTAGCACATGGGCTCATCTCTTATGGCCAAAGTCATGAAATGATTAGTTGTTTCGGCATTTCGGCTACTAGGACTTTGAAAGACAAGGGGTCACTTCTCCACTGCATTTCAAAACCTCGAAACGTGAAATGTAAAATCCCACAGGAGTTGTTTTGGCATTCCAACTATCAGGACTTTGAAAGACAAGGGGTGGCTTCTCCACTGCATTTTTAAACCCCGAAATGCAAAATCTAAAAGCCCCCAGGAGCCGTTTTGGCATTCCGGCTACCGGGACTTGGAAAGACAAGGGTTCACTTCTCCACTGCATTTTGAAACCCTGAAACATGAAATGTAATATCCCACAGGAGCCATTTCAGTATTTCAGCTACTGGGACATTGAAAGACAAAGGGTTTCTTCTCCAATGCATTTGGAAACCCCAAAACGTGAAATGTAAAATCCCCCAAGAGTCGTTTCAACATTCCGGCTACTGGGACTATCAAGGGTGAGGAGTTCACTCCCTCCCATCACCGATACCCAAAATCCGTAGAGTACCTCTGGTTTTAGCACAAGGTCACAACCCACTATCATATAGAAAGTTGGGACAAAGGGAAAAGACAGGCGCATGTTCAGACCACAGACAACTAAGAGCTGGATAAGGAAGAAATCCTGGCCATCGATGTTAAGGGAAGATCAAGTCATTGGTTTGGATAGGGAAATTTTGCAACACAGGGTATCAAGGATCCTAGACACAGCATGAGGAAATCCCCGAAAGGAAAATGTCGAAGCGTCCTTGAATACAGTTGCATGGCCTTGTGGTTAGGTTGAGAATGAAACCCTCCATGGAATGAAGGCTGGCCTCCAAGCTTTGGGAAGCCGACACGTGGTCACTCTCTATGTATTTAGTCTCAACCACTGTCCATGGAAGAAGTAGTTAATGAATATTGAGCAGGTGGTTGAGACCTCAGCTCAACCCATAAATGGAAGGCGTGGGAAGGGTCAGAAGAAGGCAGCTCATGGTACTTCGATGGATAGTTTCCTTGTAGAAGCCATGTCATCTGAAGAAGTGTCAGATAAGAAGTTGCATGTACAGTATGAAGGAATATAATGTACATGTAAAGCCTTAAATGAGGTAGCTCATCTACCCTCTTGGGGCAAAGGAGGTGAATTACTCTGAGTATATAGACTCGGTTTTGATATTTTGTAAGGATGGATGGTAGAGCAGAGCTTCTGACTGTAATGTTTTGATGAAGCACTAGTTTTCCTGGCTATGTATCTGTATATGAAATTTCCTTGTTTAATGTAAGGAAGCTCTCTTTTTCATCATGTTTTGATCTCATACTGAAAGGGTTCATGATTGATTGATTCACATGAATCACCGTGACTGTGTAATGATAAAAGATTTATTATAAAATTTTTATGTTCTTTTAGTGTTTCTTCTTTTGAATATAAGAAGTTATTGTGTTCAAAGTTTTCTTCTACAAGTTGTTGGAAGCTCGATGCCTACAGCAACCCTTCGCATTTCCTCACAGAAGTATTCCTCCTACTCACCCTTATTACAACTTATTGTCTGAAGTTGAACCAAGACCTCATCTACTTATGCATGCCTGGCCTAGTTTCTGAGTTAGAATGATATTGTTCCAAGTTTACTTCCATTCATCACCCTCTATCAACAAATACTGGCATAAACTGATGGGCCTCAGGCTTACTCCTGTTGCAATCCAAGAGTAACTTCTGACGCCAACAGGTGGCGCAATCACCGAGGAAGAAACCATTGCTCAGGATCAGTTCTTAGATTTGGTTTATTCACAATCTGGTACTTTGTATGAGTTTCTTCTGAATTCTTCTTGAGCTAATGCCAATCCATCCAAGCTGTCATCGTCGTCATATGCGGATGGTGTTATCAGTTCCATCAAAATTCAATCTACTTCTTAGTCGACCACACTCTCCTCTACCTCCCCCCAAACTCAAATCTTTGAGGTGAATTCAGTTCAATCTGCCCCTTCATAACAATCCGGAGGTAACAAGAAGGAAATAAATAAATACTAATAACAATGAACAACCAAAAAATCAATCTCAAACACCTGCTACTGAAAAGAAACCACAACAGAAACTCAAATTTCCATGTATCATTTGTGGTGATGATCACTACACTAGAGACTGTCCACATCGCGATGAAGTGGCCAAACGTTTCCAGGGAAATTCACAACCCAATGTGCTTACTCAACCTTTTTCACAGCACCAATCCATGGTTTCTCAAACACCCTCTCCTGGGGGCAGGTCTAACCATTCTCATGATGAGGCCTCGAAAAGTGCCCATATTTATATGTTTAATGGGATTAATTTGACCAGTCGCTCTAAGATGTACGACACACTAGCTAAACCTGAAAAAGCCAAGGTCACTAATGGTTCTGTACCAGATCCATCAACATCCTCTGTTAGTCCTTCATCTGGACCACTTCAGATAGAGAAACCTTCATTCAACTCTATATTACGCCCTCCTAAGAGCACTATCCATAAATCTACCTTTAATCCTAGTTCATGTTCCACCCAGAACTATAACATTGTTGAAGATTTGGCTCAAGCACTGTGTGCTATGTCCGCTTTAGAATTTCTACAGCACTATTCTAGTCAATGTAGAATTCTCTTGGCTGCTATTCGCGATGTTGATCCTGATTCCTCCAACAATATCATGTTTATCCTGGACAATTATACATCTTGACTCTTCCACCAACTTTCTTTCCAAATTGATGTTGTTGTTCACAATCAACAAATTCACCGAACCATCTTGGATGAGGGAGCCTCTACTTGTTTCATGTCATTAGCATGTTGGAAAAGTTTAAAATCACCTACACTTAACAAATCCCCAACGATGTTACACGCATTTGATGGGAGAGGTTTTCATCCCCATGGGATTTTACAGTCCCTGCCCGTCCAATTGGGTGGAAAAACCATCACTGTTGATGTCAAGGTGGTCGATGCTCCACTTGATTACAACTTATTACTTGGAATAAGTTGGTTTTATGCTATTACTTTCATTGCCTCGTCGGTGTTTCGATGTGTACAATTCCCTCATTAGGGAAAAATTGTCACTGTCGATCAGTTAGATTTTTGTACACCCGATGCTTGCACTTCTACTACCAACAATATTCCATTCTTGGGAGATCACAAAATCATGTATGAAAGGATTGATGTTGGATTGCTGAAATATTATATCCTTATGCGTAACTTCCCTACACCACTTCCACTGACTACACATCATATTTCCACCATCGATATGATTTCGACCATGACTTATCAATATTTGGAATCATCTGACCCTTGGATTGTACCTAGTCCCTTGGAATTCGATGTGCTAGGTGACACCATGCCACTTAGTCCAGCCAAAACATCATACGCTGCTATCCAATCCAGTTCTCCCTCCTCAAATGACCAACATCTCTTGGAACCTGACATTTACTGATGCCATCGTGGTTAAATTTCATGTCGTCTGCAATCGACTATATTTCCCCAATTTTTCCCTATGATGAATCTATTATGGAAATGTTGATCATTGATGAGATGTCTCGGAATGATAACCATCATTGATCCTATTTTCTTCACCCTCGTGAATAAATTCGGGGAGATATACACTCTATCTTCCCTCCTGATGTTGATTTGTCATTGCCTCCCATGACTTCAACTTCCGATGATTTGGACCTAGTAGTTGACATGGTGATCTCTTTGGTAGGCCTTTTAGACCCTGATCACCTTACCCCTATCATGGACCTCAACATGTGTTCCTTCCAGAGCATTGTTCTTCCATCCAGTGAAGATCTCTTGGAAGCCATGACCAAATTTTTTCCCTTGACATGGTGTCCTTCCAGAGCGTTATTCTCTTGGAAGCCATGATCAAGGAGAGGTCATGAGAATAGTTTCTCTTCTTTGTAGAAAGCTTGTTAAAAAATGAAACAAAATCTTTAAGCATAGTTTTCCTCTATGTAGCAAGCTCATTAAAAAATGAAACAGAAATCTGGGGATTGAACCCAGAGCCCTAAGCCCTGAGCATAGTTCTTTTCTTGTGTCAAGCTCGTTAAAAAATGAAACGGTCACCTCTCTTATTGAGTCGAGTATTTTGTTAGGTCTCATATTTGAACCTTCATTTCATCCATCCTTATCCTTTTCTTCCATCTAGTAGAGAAATTGGTGACAACCTCAAAGTCATTGAATGAATTGAAGTTTGAGGGTCATGTCTCCAACCCTTGATGATCATTCTGGAGTTAAGCCACTAGATTTCAAGCTGGAGGCATATTGTCTTAGTATTTGTTTTTTATTGTGCTCGATAATACATGAGAGTGAAACCGAGCAACATCTTATCTCTTTTTTGGGATCGCATGGATATACGAAAAAGGAACCTCTTGGAGTCATCTTTAAGCTCTTTTCAAACTCTCTAAACATGAAAAGATTGTAGAGTGATCTTGCTTCCTTTCCCTCTCATTAAAAGGTTTAAAAGGGAATCTTTCAAGTGATAATTTATCTCTTTTTCGGCCTCGCGAGACTAACATTACGAAAAAGGACAACATTGGAGTCATCTTTAAGTTTTTTTCAGACTCTCTAAATATGAAAAACCATCGAGTTTACCTTCTCTAGACTCGTTAAACACTCATAAATTGAAGGGCCCATAGGGACCAAACCCTTACTTCTTCCAGTTCGTTAAACAAAGGAAGAGGGACTTATTGAAGGTGAGTCATATCGAGCATTTTTTACCCTCCTCGAGCTCGTTAAATTCAAAAGAGGTACTCGTCTATCTACATGGGGGAAAAATTGAAGGAAGCAAGCCAAGAAGTTTTTGAGAACATTACTAGTAAACCTTACAGTCGCCCTTGAACATGACATTTTATCTTTTCACACATTTCAATCTGTTGAACCTCTGCATTGAACCAATCCTTTGATTTTCCTCACTCCTTTGGGTCACCCGATGTAAATCCACAGTATACATTGCATTATCAAGTTTTGGTCCATGTCAAGTTTTTGTTGTTGTGCCTCGGTGTTCAAGGGAAGTATCTGCCTCGAGAGTCAGCCATCAAAAATATTATGTTTCAATAACTGTGTCATTCCATGCTCATTTGATCTACCAATTACATATCTCTGTCATTTTCATGTCATTGGTAGGGGATACATCAAGGCCCTCCTTCGACAAGTCTATTCCTGTCGACTTCAACACATTATCTAGGAACTAGACTTAGAAACCAGTTAGTACCTTGGGACCTACATGCCTCAATGGAAGGCCTCCTCACATCCGACAGTGGGTTTACATAATTGACCTCTGATCACATGATTCCATGGGTGTTTGACTTCAGCTCATCCATTCACATTCGTTGGAATGTACTAGAGTACCTTGGGAATCATTGACATCAGTGGTGATATCCCTTGCACTTGTTAACAGTTTACATCACTGATTGGTAATCAAGTAGTTTCTTCCATGTTCAACATCAAGACATATATTCACATGGTTAGATTCATACTACATTGAGATCGGTAAGAATACCCTGGGTTGATTCATCACTCTTATATGTACTTTTCCCAGGTTGCGAAGGAGTTCTTTTGAACTATGACACATATACTGTTACATAGATCCACTTTGTATTGGTTGTGGCTATGTCTTGTAATCTTGTAGATCCACTGTGTATTTTTCATGGCTACGATTAGTCCAGGTCATAGGAGTATAAATCCACATTGTATCTTCAGTGGCTATACCATTTTGTCAATATAATTATGGATCCGTAGTGTATTTTATGGCAAACGTACCTAAAAAGTCTTTATCACTCAAGCATAGGTATGCCTGCCTTGGGTTTGAAACATGTCATAATATTTGTTTTATGGTTCTGTGTAGCTTTTTATAGCCTCTCTATGTTCATACCCTTGCTCGAAAAATACTACAAAGTACTTCATTCATCATCGTCTTCTGACTTCACACTTTTGGGGGCAATCTGTAACACATCAAAATTACTCACTTCAATAGTGTCGCAGGTGTCGTCATTACAAGTGTTGCAAGTGTCACATCTTGTCCACAAGTGTCGCCTTTTGACCACAAGTGTCATAAGTGTCACAAAAATCATACTGCCATATTTCCTATGTCGTGCCTCTAACGACATCACAAGGACACTTAAGACACCTCAAAGACTAGTTTTGAAGAAGAGAAATCAGTTGACAAAGAGTAAAAACCTTTTTCCACTGAAAAAAACACTCAAGTATCAAATTTGGAAGACAACGCTCCCCTATGCACTTTCAGGGAGTGTTAATGCTCCTTGGGCCTCTTTGGGGGAGTGCTACAATGCCTTGTGCCTCACTTTGGGGGAGTGTTACCCATTCTGAGTGAAATTTTTTTTGTTGAGACAAATCAGGGAAGAATCCTCTCAGATTATGAAGGTGGTTGGATTCGAATAGAAGTTCAAGGCATGGTCTTAACAAATATCCTCAATTGAAGGAGAGAAATCCTCAACTTATCCCAAATATCTCTCAAGTGGTTGGGCCTCTCCAAGGTTATATAAGGAGGCCTTCTCATGGTGAAAGGTACAGGAAAGATTGGACATATGAAACTTATGATCCCATAAGTGAGATATCATCAAATCAATCAGTGTAGATTACTTGATCAAAGGGGTTAGACAAGGAGAACTGGAAGAAGTTGTTGCACCATAATCAAATCATTGTAAGTACCTTTACTTGTTCTTATCAATATATCAATGATTGGCCTATTTATTTCAAACTTATGTTTGTTCCACATGAATTTGTATTCAATAGATATATCTATATTTGAGCTAATCTCAGAAGAATAGGAAGTCCATTGTGTCTTTGTTTGTTCTACAGGACCTATCAGGGAGCTAAGAATCGAAGCTCGGCCTGGAATTTGAAAGGAAAAACGTCATTAATAAGGTACGTATATTTCTTCTTCTCCTTCATATACTACATTGATTAGACCTAAAAGGATGTCAGTGTCCATGTTAAGCACTTTTCTGTATTGGCCTTAGGAGTCTAGAGACCAAGAGGGAATCCACTTGTCCGCAGAAGGATTCACCTGTAACAGTGTGGGATGAGGGAGGAAGTGGAGGAAAGAGAATGCATCTAGCCAAAGACAATGGGATCAATGAAGACCTTGACAAAAGAATAGATGAATAAGAAGATTGAGGAGCTGGAAAAACAAAACTATGAACTCAAACAAGAAGTGAAGGAATATCAACTACTGGATAGGTATATCAAGAAGGAAAACGAGCAACTAAAGGAAACCAACCAACAACTCCAAGATGTCCATGAAGAGACTTCTAATAAGATCAAGAAGGTGCTAAGACTCTTGCGATACATTAGGGTCATAAAAAGGGAGATGAAAGAAGAAGCCTCAGCTGTCAACATCATTGACCCACAAGAGTAAATAGAATGGAGTCTCAAGTTTTGAAAATTTTTGAGTATGTTTCAGTTGCATGAGGACATGCAATGATTTTGGCATGGGGTAATGTTGAGCCTCCAAATTGACATCCCCATTACCATATTATACTCCTCATTTATACCAGGGATGATTTTAAGGATGGAAATTTATTTTAAAATGTAGAAACCTTGGCGAATCTTACTAATCCTTCATATGCCAACTATAAACGATTAGCGATATTTTTGTAAAAATATTCAAATTTCTAAGGATTTTATATAGTTTGTATAAAAGTTTCGTGATTTTTAAGGTAAAATAATTTTATCTTATAGAATTTGGGCGAATCATTTTTAAAATAGCGAATCTCGTTTTTGGAAAAACCATGGAAAATTAGCCCGTTAGTGAAATTTAGCCCCTAAAATCATCCCTGATTTATACCTTTCTGGCCTACCTAAGCTTGGATCAATGACAAAGAACCATACCTCCAGTCACTGATAAGGTCATAAGGTAAAGTATAATTTAATTCGTGCATTTTGTGGTTTATTAAGATAGGAGACTAAATATTTCATGTACTAATGTTTAAAATTTCCATGTGTAGCCTTTGACCTTTGGATGAGTCCAACACTTCTATGTGAATTCATCAATCTGGTACTTATGTGCTAGATTGCCCACTATCCAAAGTCGGTACCAAGCGCACCTTCCATTCAGATCTAGTACCCACAGACCATTCACTGTCGCGATCTGGTATCAACAATCGCAGTCTGTTCTAGTTCAATACCAACAAATTGCGTATTGTTCGGATCCATTACTATCTACCGAATCTCACATATCATGATCTGGTACCAATATAGGAAACAAAGTATGCTAATATTGGCTCCAAATCATGGCCAAGATAATTGTTGAGTGTTTATGAAATCATCAAAGTTCTAGCAAGACCGTGTTAAGCCAGTTTGTTTATTTCTTCATCCTCGTCCACTTTGTGTCATGAGGATGAAGCTTAAAATATGTAACTGAATATATAAATTTGACAATTGCTGATCTATAAAAGATTTCACCTCCTTTTGTTTCACGACTATTTCACGAGTAAGACTGTTTAAATAGTCATGGCAAGGATGGTGGAAGTAGTAGAGAGATAGCATAACACAACATGCGAAGCAACGTTACATATTTTAGAACATATTCTAAGTTGAAGTTTAATAGAAGGATGCCATTTATTTCCATGTCTTGATCAATTATGAATGAATGTGAGTTGATTTGTTAGTGTAGTTTCATGTTTTGAGGTTTTGAGTAAGAGTGATGTGTGTATTAAAGGCCAACTTACTGTAGACTCTAGTTGTTGACCTATTGAAGAGGCAAGGGCCCACCACCCAACAAAGGTCATCATCCTTATAAATTAGTGTTAGCATTTGACTTCAATAGTATAACTGTTAGACTAGCTGAAGCTTTGATTCTTTCAGACAATAGAAGTATAGTTTAGTTTAGGATTTTGATTGTATGATTTCTTAGAGATCTTTATTTACTCTATTTTTTCATATGCTCTATTTATGTTCTTATGAATTTGATTTTTCTTAATGGACATGGATGTTGGCAGCAGTAGTCAAACATAATTGGAAAAGAACTAGTGAGGTTCACAATAGAATATTGTGAATCACAACATACTCAATATACTGGCTATTGAACTACCCATCCTATGCCTTGATGATTGATGTGTGATTTCCTTTTCGGAAGTGTGATTGCATAGTTAGCTTTCTAGGTCAGATAATAGAGTTGATATGTCAAATAAATCCATCTCATATTTGTATGTACCCCAATGGAGTATATAGCCTCTCTGTGAAAGACAACCAAAGTGTGTTTCAGTTTTCCTCTTAATCCATATTTTTTTTATACTCATGACATTAGAATTACCTCTCTTACTAGTGTCTCGTAACTCTGTTGATTATGAAACCTAGATTGATAATTAATGAGTGAATTATACTAATCATATAATAAGCACAACAATGGTTCGCGGGGTCAAACCACGTCGACCATGCGATATTGAATATTTTGTTACAACAATGAAATATTGTAACACACCCACGATGGGGTGAAAAAAAAAATAAAGAAATTCCTCCTTACAGGAACAGAGCCTTTCCCTCTACGATTCCTAATTTGGGAAGTCACGGGACTGGGTCCGACCCTCCGTTCAACGTTCTCAAATTATTTTAGTCGTCTGGGACTCAGTCCGACCCTCCGTTCAACGTTCTCAAATTATTTTAGTCAAAAAATACTTAGATACCTTGATAGTCTCACCTCTTAATCAAACACAGACCCTTCTAGCTTCTGGTGTAGGTCTTACGATACCCGCGACCTTCTTCTTCACACTTCATCAAAGTCTCAGAGTTGGTGTTAGCCCCTTTTCTCTTGGCCCCTCCTTGGATGTGACCTTGGGTGATGATCTCATGCAAAAACACAATTGTGGGCACGACCAAAGGCGGTTTGAAACCAAACTACCTTTTGGCCCACAATTCTCCTCAAGCCTCCACGTTTCCTTTCTCCAAAACCGAGGTTTGGATTGCGGCCTGCCCTCAAATTTTTAAAGTTCACGCACCTCCAATCCCTGCAATGCTAAGATACCGTCGATCTCTCGATATTGACGGTATTTTCTGAACTGATGGTTTAGATCTTCCCTTCCTAAATCAACGGATGTGATCTCCTTCGTGAATCCGTACTTTGGACTTTTCAAATCTCAAAACATTATTTCCTCTGTATATCAATCTTCTAGAATTGATGATCTGCGAACACATGTCCTCCTAAATCAATGAACATGTTTCTACTTCAGGTGTTTGACCCTTTCAACTAGATCAATGGTCCTTTGGCCCTCTTCTTGATCAGCGGTCGAGATATCCTTCGAGTCTCCAGACTTTTGATATCTCAAATCTCAAACTTCACCCTTTTTCCCAATGGATTTTATCCAAAGGATATAATCCACAGACACGTGTCCACTAGATCTGATGACTATGAATTACTTCGGGTCTTTACCTGGAGTCCATAGATTTATGACACGTCCCTTATTAATCTGAAGGCTATGAATTACTTTGGGACTTTATCCAAAGTCCATAGATTCATGCCACGTCCCTTCTTAATCTGACAGCTATGAATTCCTTCAAGGCTTTATCTGGAGTCCACAGATTCATTCCACATCCCTTCTTAATATGATGACTATGAATTACTTCAGGACTTTATCCGAAGTCCACAGATTCATGCCATGTCCCTTCTTAATATGATGGCTATGAATTAATTTTGGACTTCATCTGGAGTCCATGGACTCACGCCATGTCCCTTCTGGATCAGATGGTCCAGATTCACTTCGGACGATCTGACATTGGAGATTTACTTTGGACGATCTGACGATTGAGAACTACTTCAGATGATCTAACAATGAATATTTGATTCACCTCTCTAACTCTTCACACTTAAAGAGTCTCAAATCTAAACTAAAAACTCTCGAATAGATTTCCCGAAGCTGCTGATATGCTGACACATATCTCTTGGCAATCAACGATCAAGATCCTACTTCGGGTGATCTGACGATTGAGATTTACTTCGGCTCTCTGGCTCTCCAGACTTCGAGAGTATCATATCTCAACCGAAAACTCACACACATATTTCCTCAGAGTCCATGATCTATCGCCAGGCATCCCTTTCGATCTAGTGGTCCAGATTCACCTCCTGATGATGGATGACCTCAAATTAATTCAGGACTTCAAAACTTTGGTAATTTCCCTTCACCTATGTGTGCTAGGTGCTAACGTTAGTGAACCTTGTTTAGATTAGATGGTTGTCGATACTTGGCATTGCGATCCAATGGCCACTATAGATCCTCCTCCTAATATTTTGACTTAATCCGACTTAGAATATTTTCTAAGTGCCTGAAGTATAGAACCTTTTATCCTCCCACTGGTCTGTCTCCTGGATTTCGTCTGCAATCCTGAAAAAGATATATCTTATTAGCTTGAGCTCCTTGAATATTTTTCCATTCCCCTGCGCTCCTTGTGTTTCAGGGATCACGTCAAACTCAGATGGAAGTTCAATGATGATCGATGGTTCACAGAAATTGCGGGGCCTAAACATGCGTACTCTTTATGAGAGAGTTTGACCTCCACAATCTAGAAAGCTCTCGCTTGATTCTAGTATAACTGGGATCATTGATATTCCATCCCATCGAGATCAACGACAAGGGTGAATTGCTGGCCATGAACTAGCACTTCCACTATTTTCACCTTCGTGCTCCGCAGTGATTCGCCACCCTCGATCTTCATTCATAGATGGATGGTTCATAAAAATTGCGGGGTTCAACTTGACTATTGTGAAATTTGACATCTCAGAGCCTCGAGCTCCAAGGTTCCTAGACCCAGGTCACGTGGACCTTCATATAACTCCTTGGTTATAATCCCCGCTCTTAGTCAGGTTTTTGGTTAAGGGAATAGGTGTAAGTTCATAGTCTCCTAGACTACTAGTCTGAAGGGAACACCTTCCCGAATCACAGAGCTTTAAGCTCTGAATCAAGGAAAAGTAACTTGTGAGGTTACCAAAATGGTAGCTATTCCTAGAGGGTTCCTCCGACTCTAGAACGATGATGTAAATTCTTGGGGAAAGAACCTTCAAGTTATTAAACTGGGACATATGGGAATTCAAGAAGAAATATAGGTTCTCAGGGGAACAAATGCATACTCATAAATTAATCATTTAATATAGATAAAGAATCCTAAATAGACATGTAAATACTTGCATGCATCCATTATTTACAATTTAAAGAATAAGGCAAGAAAACACTTATCATAACCATAGAGTGTGATGTGACTATTGAAAGGGGCGCTCATTTCCACCCAACCATAGGCTCAGTCAATCCCAATGGATTTCACTGGCCACTGTCAAGCTTAAGCCATGATGCTTTGAGATTCAATTTCTTACTTCCATCTCAATGGACATTAGGGATGAAGATTACTCTCCTTCTCCCATTACAAAAATAGATAAGGATGAAGGTTACTCTCCTTCTCCTAGCTCAATATCTATTTTTTGTGATCAAAACTCATTATTTCTCTTCCAATCCTTCCTCAGACCCGAGAGTTTCCACTCTTGTCTCTGCATTTTTTCACAGGCCTTCATCCACCCACCACACTTCATTTCTTTCCTTCCTTAGAAAGATTGCATGTGTCTCGAATTCCCAGTCCGTGGTCAGGTCTAGAAGCCTTATGGATGGGTGGTCTATCCCATACCATTATTAACTCTTGAGGAGGTATTCCCACCTACCATCTTGACTATAATTCATTCCTGAGTCAGAGGGTTGTTCTGATCTGAGCAATTAATTCCATCATGGTACTAGTTCAGTGGAGGTTACCGTAACCATTTTGGGTCCCCTCCACCACCTTTCGTAGAATTCATGGTTTTATCTTATCACATCCCCTCTTTCAGTAGTCATGAAGCACATAACCATTTTCTATTAAAATAACAAAATTCACATTCATCGACCTTTTGTACAAAGGTCCATCAAATCAAACATTCACACTTTTAGGTTTTCCATGGTTCCTTAGACAATATAGTTATATTTACAAACTAGAGGAAACATGGTGTTAAAATTCCCTCCCACTTAAAGGAACATCGTCCTCAATTTTCTATATTTCAACGTGGCATATATGTACAGGAGTAAACAAAATCGGATATTCCTATCTCATGGCATCCTCCATTTCCCACATAGCCTAATCTGGGCCAAAGTGTTCCCAATTCACCTTGACCTGTGCAATGGTTCATTTCATGAGGGAGGTTTACTTCCTGTCTAATATGCATTGGGGTTCTGGCAGTAATTTTCCCTTTGACTCCACCTGGATCACATACCAGACAATTATATTATTAGCATCATGTACATATTTCTTCAATAATGCAGCATGAAAAACATTATGTGCCTTTATAGTGGAAGGGAGTGTTAATATTATGGTAGTTGTGGGAGGTATTTACCCCCACGTGTGAACCTAACGAGAATAGAAGACTCTAAGAAGCAAGAGAAACCCTAATGAGTTGGCTAATAACCCTAGAAGCCTTGTCGGCTCAAGAGGATAATTTATATTAGGCTATTAGCCTCCAAGAGAAGAAGTCGGCCAGAAATTATAATAATATATTGAACAGACACTTATCCAGAAGCAAAAGTCAGCCCCAGCAAAATTGGCAGAATTACTATAAATAAAGGGCGCCAGATCTCATTTGTCACATCTTAGAATTGCAGTTCTGCAGTTTGGTGCGCACTGCAGTTGCAGTTTGGTGCGCAGGTTTGGAGGAAGAGTTGGTGTAGCTGTAGCAGTAGCAAGTTCTCAGTTTTGGATTGAATATCTCTTGGCTAGGGTTTGGTACTATCTAATCAGATTTTTTGATGCACTATCCTTGGGGATTGATGTGCTACTCTTTGTTTGGCTATCTAGCCTAGGGTTTGCTTCCGAAGGAATTCTCAGGTCAAGGTTAAGGTTCTCGGAGGGAGGCTTCGGCCTATGGTTGGGTGACGAAGGCATCGTCAATGGTAAAATGAGCACACCATCTTCTATATTCTAACAGGTTATGGGCCCACACCCCCTTCATTCATCCTAAAACACTGGAAGGAAACATAGCCGCTAGATATTGAGCTCGTTGAGGTACTACCGCTAGGGTTACTATAAGGAGCAGCTTCCAAAAGCATTACAACTAGGGTTACCAGCAGAAGCAGTTGCAGAAACCCTAAACCTTTTGTTGAGGCACCTTAAGTTACGAGATTGACCTAATCTCTGGATAGATCATTGCACCCTAGCCTAGTGCATCTCCTGGTACACTCAGAAGGCCAAGATGTGAAGTTTGGATTTTTGGTCAAATCTAGGGTTTGACCAAGTCAAGAAGCCATGAAGAACTCTATGAATTTTGAGAACAAGCTAGATGGAGCCTCTAACTTCAGAGCATGGAATACAAGGATTGACCTCATCCTTGCTAAGAATAAAGTGTTGGATATTGTGGAAGGAAAGATCGTGAAGCCAGAGTTTAAAGAAGGAGAAGAGAAGGAACTGCAGAACGTTGCAGCTATAGATAAGTTCAAAGATGTTGACATCAATGCCATGAGTATCATAGTAGATTCCATAAAATACCACTTGATACCCTACATCTCCCATCTTGACTCATCGAAGAAGATGTACGATGCCCTAACAAATATATTCTCATAAGAATAAAGTGTTGGATATTGTAGTTGAAAGATCGTGAAGCCGTGAGTTTAAAGAAGGAGAAGAGAAGGAACTCTAACGCAGTGTAGCTATGGAGAAGTTCCAAGATGTTGACATCAATGCCATGAGTATCATAGTAGATTCCATAAAATTACTCTTGATACCCTTACATCTCCCATCTTGACTCATCAAGAAGATGCACGATGCCCTAACAAATATATTCTCCTCACCAAATATCGACAAGTTATGAGTCCTAAGAATGAGCTCCCTGACATGAAGATGAATGATGACGACAACATAACATCATACTTTGTAAGGATCTCCTAGTTAAGAGATCAACTACAAGCTATTGAAGAGATCACTTCAGAAAATGAATTGGTGAACATAGTACTCAATGGTCTTCCCAAGACATGGGATGCATTTTCCGCAAGCATGAATACAAGGAAGGAGTACTCGAAATTTGAAGAACTTTGGACTTGTTGTGCCCAAGAAGAATCAAGGATCAATGCAAAAGATAAACCCCAAAAGAAGTACGATGATCAATCCTTCACAGCAAGATTCAAGAACTTCAGGAACAAAAGGAAGTTTGGTTCAAGGATGAAGCCAACTCAAGAGAAAGACATTTCAGAAATACAATGTTTCAACTGTCAAAAGTACGGTCACTACAGAAATCGGTGTCTCGAGCTAAAGAAAAGGAAGGAGAAACACAAAACATCGATTGTCGAAGAAAAGGAATCTACAAAGAAGACTAAGTAGGATGGAAGAGACTTCTTCTACTAAAAGGTAACAACACTCTTCTTATTTCTTCTACATATCTTGCTTGCATCGTCTTTGTACATATCTTGTATATCTATATCTTGGAAGATAATGTGTTCCAAGAAGAACTATACCCATGGAAGAACAATAATATAAGAATGAATATCACTAGATATTACACATGAAAGAATGAAATATATCATGTGAAAGCTATTACAAGATAAGATGAAATCAGAATCAATCTTGAAGAGGCTTAGAAGTCAGACATCAAGAGAAATTGGAGAAAGACTTATGATGACAACGAAGATGAAAGCGTGGACTCTGTTAGACAAAGAAAGACAATTATATATTGAAGAAGACAATAACAATGCAGATGGAAGCGTGGACTCTATTATATATTGTAGAAGATAATAAGGATGGAGACGGAAGCATGGACTCAGTTGGACAAAGGGAGAATATTATATGTACTTATACATGAAGCAAGGATCGGGAGGGAGATAATCCTATGATCCATTGAAGATGATGAAAAATATATATATCCATTGTAGCAACCATGAAAAGATAGTATGTGTTCAGCTCAACCATAGAAGAATACCTTTTCGAAGAGAAGCCTTAAAGTATTCCTGGTTGTCCATCCAGATCTGTGAACCAATGATGAAGGTAAGAAGTGGAATCTCTAGGGCATGGAATATATAAGAAACTCCATGGACCCAAGAGCTAAAGAAAAACATGAAGAAGAACATAAATATTCCAAGAATGAAAAAGAAGAACCATAACAACCAATCATTGTATCAAAGAATCACAAGATTACCAGCCTGATAAGAAGTCACTAAAATAAATCAAGCAGAAGAATTGAAAGTCGTGATGAAGAAAAGTGTATGGAAGACTTATGAATGAAAGCATTGTGAGATCCAGAACTAGAGGTTCTCTCAGATGGAGGGAGGATACTATGATGATTGATTGTTCTGGTACACCAGACTTATCTATATATAAGTCATTATATCATCCGCAACATCCATGATTCAGAATTCCACATCAAATGAATGCAAAGAATGTTCTCTAGAGAAATTGAACAAAGAAAGTATAAAGAGCAATCTCAAGAATTTGAGCCATATCAGAAAGAGACTCTTGTATGCAAATACGAAGAAGACAACTTGGTGGAGAACCTCCAGTGCACAATAGAAGCGTGGTGAATATTTCCTATAACATCAAGATGACTACTCAGAAGATCAGATCTCATAATGACAGAAGAAGTACCACATGGATATGTTCCAGTTATTCAACTATGATATACTCTATTGTTCAGATCTACATGAAGCCTTCACAATATTCAAGACTACAGTACAAGCATTACATTATCCATGATAAAGTCCAGAAGGGAGAAAATGATTTCTCAAATACATATCTCCACAGATGAGCAAATAAGCATACATTTTGTTAAAGCCTCTATTTAAGATGAAAGAACTTTCATACTCAAGCTAGAGCTCGTGGAAACAACTCTATTAGCTGGAAGGGAAGACTCTCCAAACTAGAAGAAGGTACACAAACATTTATTTTTTGTAATTGAAATAACTCTCTAGTTAGAAGGGAGCATTGAAAATATCATTTATCTTTGTAATTGA
>SNQJ01S0048306.1:21213-44395 GCA_010110895.2 Picea sitchensis | reverse complement strand
ACTTCCAAAAGGTTATCATAATATTTCCTCCGACCCATCGTTGGTTGATGGACTGGTCAAACTGGTTCCATCCCCGGCTAGTCTGGTTGATCAAGTGGTCAATCTAGTTTCCTCCTCGATTGAACCACGAACCCAAGTAGCTGATCCAGTTCCACCATCGATCAGCCCCACTCTTCATCAAAAGAGTGACACCAAAGTGGTCGATCTGTTTTCATCCTCGATTGATCCCACTCTCCCGTTAGAGAGTGACACCAAAGCGATCGATCTGTCTCCACCCATCGACCCCATTCTTCCCTTGGAAAATGAAACTCAAGTGGTCAATTCATTTCTGCCATCGGTCGATCCCACTCCTCCTTTGATGAGTGCCAAAGTGACTAATCCAGTCCCTTCCTCGGTCAGTCCCACTCTTCCTCGAAAAGTGCCAAAGTGGTCGATCCAGTTTCTCCATCGATCGATCCCATTCCTCCATTGAGGAATGCCAAAGTGGTCAATCCGGTTTTGCCATCGGTCAATCCCATTCCTCTATTGAGGAATGTTAAAGTGACTGATCCAATCCCTTCCTCGGTCAGTCCCACTCTTCCTCTGAAGTGTGCTAAAGTGGTCTATCCAAGTCCACCATTGGTTGATCCAATCCAATCATCAGTTGATCCTACTCTCCTTCTAGAGAGTAAACCCGATACTACCCATGTTTTTCTCGTTAATACAGACTCTACCATATCGGGGGGCATTCCTCCTTCTCCCGCGAAACCCCCTCCAAGTAATGAGGCCATCCTTTTTGATTGGGGTGTGCTAACTGGACCTTGTCTTCCCTCTCACATTATTTTCCAGATTACAGTACAGGTTCGTGGTCGGGACGTTCCTCAAACACTGATAGATGAAGGTGCGTCTGTTAGTATTTTGTCTTATGTTGCTTGGTACGCTTTGGGTTGTCTGCAGCTTGCACCAATTACACACAATCTGTTAGCTTTTAACAGAAGAACTAGTCAACCTTTAGGGATCCTTCCTCGGTTTCCTATAACTTTGGGAGGGAAAACTGTCTTTATCGATGTCATGGTAGTCCGAGACCCCTTGGATTTCACTTTAGTCATTGGGCGGGATTATGTCTATGTTATGAAAGCTCTTGTATCCACCCTTTTCTGTCTGATATATTTCCCTCACAGTGGAAGAATTGTGACTGTTGATCAACTTTCATTCATTGACCCCGACTGGATTACCTCCCTAAGTGGTTCTTATATGCATACAATATCACCCCTGCTGCATGTCAATTATGTGGCGTTGTCTCCCATGACCTCAACTTCTAACGATTTGGATCCGGTAGTTGACATGGTGATTTCTTCGGTAGGGTTATTGGAGCATAATCTCCTTACTCCTATCGCAACCCTCGACATGTGTCCTTTCTTGAGTGATTATCTTCCATCCAACGAAGATCTCCTAGAGGCCATGACCATGTTTTGTCCCTTGACATGGTATCCTTCCAGAGTGTTATCCTCTTGGAAGACATGATCAAGAAGCAACCATGAGCATAGTTTCTCTTCTCCGTGGCAATCTCTTTAAAAAATGAAACAGAGGCCTTGAGCATAGTTTTCCTCTCTGTAGAAAGATCGTTAAAAAATGAAACAGCAATCTAGGGATCAAACCCAGAACCCTGAGCATAGTTCTTTTCCTGTGTCAAGCTAGTTTAAAAATGAAACAGTCACCTCTCTTGAACCTTCATTTCATCCACCTGTATCCTTTTTCTCCATCTAGCACAGAAATTGGTGACAACTTCAAAGTCAGTGAATGAATTGAAGCTTGGGGGGCATGTCTCCAGCCTTTGATGATGATTCTAGAGCTAAGCCACCAGCTTTCAAGATGGGGGCATACTGATCTTAGTCTTTGTTCTTTCTCATGCTCGTAAATACATGAGAATACAACCGGGTAAACACTTATCTCTTTTCTAGACCCGTACGGATACACGAACACACGAAAAAGGAACCCCCTGGAGTCATCTTTAAACTCTTTTCAGACTCACTAAATATGAAAAGATCGTCGAGTGACCTTGCTTCCTTTCACACTCATTAAAAGGTTCAAAAGGGCATCTTTCGAGCGATAGTTTATCTATTTTTTGGTCTCGTTAGACTACTATATGAAAAAGGAACTGAGAGAGTTCTCTTTTAAGTGTTTTTCCAAACTCTATAATCCCAAAAAACCTTCGAGTTTTCTATCTTTGGACTCATTAAAACACACATCAACAGGCCCATACGAGACTGATCCCTTACTTCTCTCGGTTCGTTAAACAAAGGAAGAGGAACTTACCGAAGGTGAGTTATATTGAGCATGTGTTATCCTCCTCGAGCTCATTAAATCAAAAAGAGGTACTCGTCCATCTGGATGGGGGAAAATTTTAAAGGAGCAAGCCAAGTAGTCTCTTGAGAACATTATCCAACAATTCTTTTAGTCTCCCTTGAACACGGCACTTTGTCATTTGCACGCATTATAACCCATTGAACCTCTACACTGAGCCAATCCTTTGAGTTTCTCCTTTGGATCACCTGACGCAAGTCACAACATCCACTGCATAGTTTTGGTCCATGTCATGTTTTGTTGTCGTGCCTCAGTGTTCAACGGAAGTATCTGCCTCTAGAGTCAGCCATCCCAAATATCTTGCCTCAAAACCCGTGTCAGTCCATGTTCATTTTCTCTACCAATTTTATCTCTGTGTCTGTTTCGTGTTGTTGATGGTGGATACATCAAGGCCCTCCTTCGACGATCCTATACCTATCGACTTCAACACATTATCGAGGAATCAAGCTTATAAACCAGTTAGTACTTTGGGACCTGCATGCCTCAATGGCAGGCCTCCTCACATTCGACAGCAGGTTTACATCATTGACCTTTGATCGGATGATTCCACGGATGTTAAACCTCAGCTCATATATTCACATTCGCTGGAATGTACTCAAGTACCTTGGGAATCATTGACATTAATGGTGATGTTCCTCGCACTTGTTAACGGTTCACACCATTGACCGGTAATCAAGTGGTTTCTGCCATGTTTGACATCAGGACATCTATTCACATGGTTAGATTCATACCATATTGGGATTGGTAAGAAGACCCTGGGTTGAGTGACCACTTTGATATATGCTTTACCCAGGTTGTGAAGGAGTTTCTATTGGACAAATAACACATACATTGTTACATAGATCTACTTTGTATTTGTCGTGGCTATGTCTTGTCATCTCGAAGATCCACTGTGTATTCTTTGTGGCTACGATCAGTCCATGTCATCAGAGTATAGATCCACATTGTATCCTCGGTGGATATACCTTTTCATCAATACAATTATGGATCCGTAGTGTATTTTATGGCGTCCATATCTTGAAAGTCTTGATCACCCAAGCATAGGTATGCCTGCCTTGGGTTTTGAAATATGTCATGATATTTGTTGGATGTTTGTGTGCAGATTTTTTCAGGTTCTCTGCATCTATACCCTTTCTTGAAAGTCTACAAAGAATTTTAGTTATCAGTTCCTGTCTTCTAACTTCATACTTTTGGGGGCAATCTGTTACACGTCAAAATTACTCACTTCGATAGTGTCGCGAGTGTCATCATTACAAGTGTCGCAAGTGTCGCATTTTGCTCACAAGTGTCGTAAGTATCAGGTAATTATACTGCCATGATGCCTATGTCATGCCTATAACGACATGAAAAGGACACTTGAAACACCTCAAACATTTGATTTGGAAGAGGAGAAGTAAGTCAACAGGCTTACAAACCTTTTTCCATCTGAAAGCACCTCAAAAACTGATCTTTTGAAGGAGAGTGCTCCCCTATACCTCTTCTGGGAGCATCGGCGCTCCCCCTTACACTGTATGGGAGTATTATAAATCTCCTCTATCCCTTTTGAGGGAGCGCTATAGATTTTGAAAGCGTTGGCGCTCCCCTAAATCCTACTAGGGAGCGCTACAATGCTCTGATGGTCGTTTTGAGGGAGCGCTACCTATTCTAGGTAGTAGTTAATTTGTTGAGATGAATGGGGGAAGGATCCTTTCATTCTTAGAAGTCAGTTGAGTTTGAATCCTCAGTCCAACCCTGATCTTAGGGCAGATCCTTAACTGAAGGAGGAAAATCCTCAACCTCCCCAAGGATATCTCAAGTTGTTGAGCCTCTCCAAGGCTATATAAGCAAGCTTTCTAATGGTGAAAGAGGACGGGAAAAGAGAGAATCACACCAAACTTATGATCTCATAAGTGGTGCTGGAACAAAGATGATTGGGAAGCAAGAGACCTATGATCTCACAGGGAGAAATTGGTGAAGCTATCGTCATTCGGATCATGGATCTTTTGAGCAAGGGGTAGACAAGGAGGACTTGGCAGAGCTGTTGCAATTCATCTATGGCTGTAAGCAATGTTTTGTCCTCATTAATATAATTTTCTTGGCCTGTTTCTTTCTAGTTTGTGTCTGATCTTACATGAACTTATCGTTAATATATAGATCTATTTTCAAGCTATTATCAATAGAGTAGGAAGTGGTCGTACTATTGTTTGTCTATAGGACTCGTCGAGGAGCGGAAGATTGGAGCTCGACTTGGAGCATGCAAGGACAAACGTCGATAAAGAGGTACCTCTATTCTCCTTCCGTCTCATGTATTAGTTTGTATAGTTTTGAAAGGATGTCAATGTCCACGTTAAGCACTTTCTGTCTTAGAGTTAAGGGTCTAGCTCTTTGAGGCAATCTACCTGTCCACAGGGAGATTTTCCTACAACACTCCTAGCAACATCATTGATGGTGGTAGCTTCTTAGATGTTGTAGATTATATTACTATTCTTTTGTCTGTGTGGGCAGTCCCTTAATAAATGATATTCTCCACAACACCAACATTTTAAGGGTTCCTATTTAGGTAATCAGTCTTTTCTGGGACTTCCTTAAAAGGTTTATTTCCACTTTGACAAGGGAAATGTTTCTGATATACACTTCTAGTAGGAAGGCTCCTTCTAGAATATTTTCCATAGTTCTTAAATCTTGAGTATTTAAACCCCTTCTTCTGGAATCCTGAACTACTCCTCTTCTTCTAGTCCTCATGAGGTCTTGTCTTACTCCAAAAATGTTCATAACAATACCTCTCCTTTTGGATAGTTTCTTCTAAGGTCTTTGGTTCTTTGAACTCAATCCTGACCCGGTAGGTCTAAGGTAACCCACTAACAAACCGCTGCATTTTTACGTTTTCATATTTTATGTAAGGTACATACCTCATTAGTTCAAGGAATTTATTAACAAATTCATCTATAGTGAGTTTCCCCAACCCAAGTTCATATAATTCCTTAGTCTTCCCATCCATGTATTTCTCTGACAAATATTTCTTCCTAAATTATTTCTCAAACTGTTTCCATGACAAGTCCTTCTCATGGACTCCTTTCACATTCCTAAGGTATTCCCACCAAATGGAATCCTTTCCATTCAGTTTAAAGATGGATATTCGAGCCTTCACGTTTTCAAAGTAGTCATGGACTCTGAAGTATTTCTTTAAACCAAGAAGCTAAACTTCAGCCTCTTCTCCCTTCCTAATCTCTCCATCGAAAGAGGGTGGTTTGTCTTTCTTGAATTCTTCAGGATCATGATTTTTGGAACGCTTTTGCTTCTTTCTTTTCCTTTGAGAATGTGAGCTTCCTCTGCTACTAGAAGATCCTTCAGATTTTCCAACTTCCTTTCCAGAGGGCTCTACTGATGAGTGTCCCCTACCTCCAGGTTGGGCCTTCTTTGAGGGGATTCTCCCAGTGTGGTCACTTCTAGAGTCATGTATTTGGATCTCAGGTGGAATTTGACTTCTATTCTTATGTCGTCGGTCCACGTGATTGGTTGTGGGTTCATGTTGTAGTTGCCTTTGTATGTCGGACAAGCTCTGAAGCAAGACTACGTTAATTTATGTTTGTTTTTCTTGCTCTTTTATCAATATATTGTTGTCATCCTTGCAACTCTGTAATTCATCCCTGCGGCTCCTTATAGTTTCATCTAGATCGGGAGGGATTTCCACTACCCTCCTTTGGTTAGATTCTTCATCTCTATTATGGGAGCCATCCCCCACTTCATAACACGTCACCATACTTTATTATTGAAGTTTTCCCATGATTTAATGACTACTCGAGTGTTGAAAAAAACACTTATTGTTAGCTAACAATCTATTAGTTCATTAACAATACACAGTTCAATTTCTTAAATGAAAACACACAGTAGAAAGTTTCATTCTTTTCCTTAATAGCATTTTTAACCAGACTTTTTAAGAAACATGTAAGGTAGAGTGGCACTCTTTTAAAATTAATCCAAATAGAGTTTTTAAGTGACTCGTACATGAGCCCAAGTGGGCCAAGTGTTGTAACCATGCTCTAATACCAATTTGTAACATACCCACGATGGGGCAAAAAAAAAAAAATTGTCCTCCTTACAAGAACAAATCCTTTACCTCTACGATTCCTAATTTGGGAAGTTCGAGACTTAGCCCGAACCTTCGGTCAAGGTTCTTTGATTTTCTTAGTCAAACAATACTTAGAGACCTTGATAGTCTCACCTCTTAATCAAACATAGACCCTTCTGAATTTTAGTGCAGGTTTTATGATACCCGCGACCTTCTCCTTCACACTTCAGCAAAGTCTTGTAGTTGGCGTTAGCCCCTTTTCTCTTGGCCCCTCCTCATATGTGACCTTGGGAAATGACCTCATGAAAACACACAATTGTAGGTGCGACCAAAGGAGGTTTGAAACCAAGCTACTTTTTGGCCTTCAATTCTCCTCGAGCCTCCACTTGTCCTTTCTCCAAAATCAGGATTTGGATTGCGTCCCGCCCTCAAATTTTTAAAGTTCATGCACCTCCAATCCCCACAATGATACGGGACCGTTGATATCCTGCACTTGACGGTATTTTTTGAACTGATGGTTCATAGCTTCCCTTCCTAAATCAACATATGTGATATCCTTCGTGATTCTGGACTTCGGATTTTTTAAATCTCAAACCTTGCATTTCTCTGTACATCAATATTTTGGAGTTGACGAAATGCAAACACCTATCCTCCTAAATCAATGGCCCTATTTCTACTTCGGGTGTTTGACTCTTTCAACTAAATCAACAATCTTATGTCCCTCTTCTCAATCAACGATTGAGATCTCCTTTGGGTCTCCAAACTTATGATATCTCAAATCTCAAAATTCACCCTTTTTCCCAATGGATTTTATCCAAAGGTCATAATCCAATAACAAGTGTCCACTTTATCTGACACTCAAGGATTACTTCAGGTCTTTACCCAGAGTCCATAGATTTTTGCCACCTATCCTCTGGATCTAACGATCGAGGATTGCTTCAGGTCTTTACCCAGAATTCACATATATACGCCACGTCTCCTCTAGATCTGATGACTATGAATTACTTTGAGACTTTACCCGGAGTCCACATATTTATGCCATGTCCCTTCTTAATATGAAGGCTATGAATTACTTTAGGACTTTATCCAGAGTCCACAGATTCATGCCACGCCCCTTCTTAATATGATGGCTATGAATTACTTAGGGACTTTATCTGGAGTCCATAGATTCACACCACGTCCCTTCTTATTTTGATGGCTATGAATTACTTTGTGACTTTATCTGGAGTCCATAGATTTAAACCATGTCCCTTCTTAATATAACAGCTATAAATTACTTCAAAAATTTATTTGGAGTCCTCGGACTCATGCCACATCCCTTCTAGATCAGACAATCCAGATTCACTTTAGATGATCTGATGCTAGAGATTTATTTTTCACATTCTCATGATTAAGATCTACATTGAATGATCTGACGATGGATATTTGCTTCAGCTCTCTGGCTCTTCATACTTTGGGAGTATCAAATCTCAACTGAAAAACTCTTGAATATATTTCTTGAAGTTGTTGATATGATGACACCTATCTCCTGGAGATTAATGGTCAGGATCCTACTTCGGGTGATCTGACGAATGATATTTACTTTATCTCTATGGACTTTGAGAGTCTTAGATATCAACTGAAAAATATCCCACATATTTCCCTAGAGTCCATGATCTATCACCACATGTCCCTCTGGATCTGGCAGTCTAGATTAACCTCCTGGTGATGGACAACCTTAAATTACTTCAATAATTCAAAACTTTGGTAAGTTCCCTTCTCTTGCGTGTGCCAAGTGCTAAGGTTTGTGCAACTTTTTTAGATCATACGGTTGTCAATCCTTGGCATTGTGATCCAACGGCCATTTTCTCTCCTCCTCCTGAACTTCTGACTTACTCCAACTTAGAAGATTTTATCAGTGCTCGAAGGATTCGACCTTTGCTCCTCCTACGGGCCCATCTCCTGGATTTCGTCTGCACTCCTGAAAACACTATCTCTTTTGAGCTTGATCTCCTTGAATATTTCTCCATCCTCTACACTCCTTGCATTTTAGGGATCATGTCAAAATCAGATCGAAGTTCAAAGATGATCGATGGTTCACAGAAATTTCGAGGCCCCAAAATGTGTAGTCTTTACCATAGAGTTCGACCTCCGCAATCTGGAAAGTGCTCACTCGATTCTAGTCTAACCGTGATAGTTGATCTTCTATCCCGTCAATATCAAAAACAAGGGTGAATTGTGGGCCGTGAACTAGTGCATCCACTATTTTCACCTTCATGCTCCACAGTGATTCCCCACCCTCGATCTCCATTCATATATCGACGGTTCATAGAAATTGCGGGGTTCAACTTGACTATTGTGCAATTTGAAATCTCGGAGCCTCAAGATCTAAGGTTCCTAGACCCTAGTCATGTGGACCTTCATATAACTCTTGGGCTATAATCCCCACTCTTAGTTGGGTTTTTGGTTAAAGGAATAGGCGCAATTTCAGATTCTACTAGACTATTGGTCTGAAGGGAACACCTTCCCAACTCACAGAGATTTAAGATCTGAATCAAGGAAAAGTAACTTGTGAGGTTTTCAAAATGGTATCTATGCCCAGAGTCTTACTCTGACTCTGGAACGATGATGTAAATTCTTGGGGAAAGCACCTTTGAGTGATTAAACTGGGATGTATGGAAATTCAAGAAGAAATATAGGTTCTCAAGGGAATGAACGCATACTCATAAATTAATCATTTAATACAGAGAAAGAATCCTTTATAGACATGTAAATACTCGCATGCATCCATTATTTACAATTCAAAGCATAAGGAAAGAAAACACTTATCAGAACCATAGAGTGTGATGCGACTATTGAAAGGGGTGATCGTTTCCACCCAACCATAGGCTCAGTCACTCCCAATGGATTTATCACTAGCCACCCCGGGCTTAAGCCACGATGCTTTGAGATTCAATCTCTTACTTTCATCTCAATAGAAGTTAGGGATGAAGGTTACTCTCCTTCTCCCAATACATAAATAGATAAGGACAAAGGTTACTCTCCTTCTCCTAGCTCAATCTCTATTTTTTGTGATCAGAACTCATTGTTCCTCTTTCAGTCCTTCCTCAGACCCCGAGAGTTTCCTCTCTCATCTCTGCATTTTTCCACAGGTCTTTCCATGCCCACCACACTTCCTTTATTTCCTTCCTTAGCAATATTGTGTGTGGTTCGAATTCCTAGTTCATGGTCAAGTATGGAAGCCTAACGGATGGGAGGTTTTCCCCATCCCCTCATTAACTCTTGAGGAGGTCTTCCCACCTACCATCCCAACTGTAATTCATTCTTGGGTCAGAGGGTTGTTCTGATCTAAGAAATTAATTCTAGCATGATACTAGTTCAGTGGAGGTTAATGCAACCATTTTGGGTCCCATCCACCACCTTTTATAGCCTTCATGGTTTTCTCTTAGCACATCCCCTCTTTCATCATTCATGCAGCATGTAACCATTTTCTATTAAAATAACAAAATTTACATTCATCGATATTTTGTACAAAGGTCCATCAAATCAAACATTCACACTTTTAGGTTTTCCATAGTTCCTTGGCCAATATAGTTATATTTACATACTAGGGGAAACATAGTGTTACACATATATTTTTAAGTGCAACATGATATATAGGTGTGTGTGTGTGTGTGTGTGTGTGTGTGATATTGTTAATGGTTTATAACCAAAGTTTAATACCCGCATGGATCATGGAGTTAGTTACAGTCTCGTGGGATACCATATGAGAGCATATAATATGGGTCGAGGGCTTAGGCCTCGACCCGTTTTTTGCACCAACCATTAAAATAAACAAGCTTAAATATAATATACTCCCATATGATGGCATACTAGTAATGGATGTTTGTGTAATGTTTAAGGGAGGTCACAAGTTCGATCCTCCAGAATCCCAAAAAAAATTGATATACATTAACCACAATGTCCAATGGGAGACTACCATGTGGCAGTATCTCATTGGTCCACATGTGCAATAATTACCATGTGTCACAATATGACTTCTCCACTAGTGTTGGAGAGGCATTTTCTATAAGTTTTGGGATTTGCGTCAAAAGGAATTCAAAGGATAAAAGGAAATCAGAAGATGGAAGAGAGTGTGTGAAGGGAGAATACTTCAAGTATTTGGAGAGCACTAAAAAAGGATGCGCGATGAGGCAGTATGCAAAAGACGGAAAATTATTGGGTTTTGTGGACACTTGGTCCACTTTTGTAATGGATTTTTGGGAGACATCTTGTCCACTTCTATAACGAGATTAGCCCTATTTTTTTGTATAAATATGTAAAAGGGTTCTTTGGGAGAGGTGGTGTGTGTAATTTCATAGTGCTTTTTGGGTTAGGGAGTTGAGTGAAGGAAGAAATCCAAGGTGTGACTAAGGAGTAAACTTGCACTCCAGTAGAATGACTAGACAGGTTTGGGATAATGTTACTGTAGCATATATTGTAGCGAACTATGTAGTTTAAAGGAAGCTATTAATGAATAATATAAGAAACCAATCATTGTGGATGTAGCCCAATTTGGGTGAACCACATAAATCTATGTTATGATGTGTTTTCAATTTATGATTTTTTATGGTATATGTTGAATGTATGGCTCACCTATGATGTTATAATGTCGCACATAGATTATGTTTAATGATAAAGTAACTATCAATCTATGAGAACTGCGCACATGAGTAAATGGTATAAAGGACCTGAATGATGTTGAAATAATGGCCAATACTAAGAGGGGAGTGAATCAACATTGCTTCTTCCTTTAAAATTCTAACAATTATTAATTCACAAATTAATTAATCATAGCAATTAATCAGCACGAATGTAATCAATATAGAAATTTAAATATAACAATAACAAGTACAAGTCAAAATTGTGTGAGAAAGAGGAACTCAATTACTCCTACTGCTTGTGAGCTTGCCTTTGTGGAGGATTTAAGTGGTGAAGGCCCAATTGGAGGGACTTATTTTCTCAATTCTGATATGTGCAGTTACAGAAGTTTGTCACCTATGTACTTATGTTGATTATATTAATAGAAATACTCTTTTCTCGTCCAATTATATGTCGCAAATATTTACATTACTTTCCATTGGAGTATTTGTTATACATCTTAATAGATTATGCTAGTTTATATTCTAACATTCTATATAATTTCTATATCCTTGTATATCTTGGTTGTTGAGGACAAGTTGCATGTATCAAGCTTTCGGTCATGAGCTCAATGGTGGTCTTCTTCGAATGTCCGAATGATGTAGGATATTAGCCTTCTCTTGATATCATTTTGATTTATCTAGCATACTTGAGTTTAGAGTTGATTTCTAGGTGTCATTCTGTCTATTTTGGTTTACCCCTTCCCATAGAGATTTTCCTTGTAACAAAATTAGAGACTCCACTGTGGAAGATCTCTCTTTTGGGGTATTGGTTGATTTTCTCCTTCATTTCTCTCTATTTTCCTAATTTAGTGTGTTGCATGTTGCTTGATAGCCTTTATTTCACTTTGTATCTAAGTTTCTTTGCCTAACCCTTGCGTTGGAAGTGTCGTCCTTGGCATACACAGGTTTTCCTTGATAGTCGTGTACATATGTGAGTTGTCTATCTTTAGGGAACATACATACATGTATGTTACATTAAAAGTCATGTTAACTATTTTCTGAGTCTTTTTGGATGAGTTTATTGTTTGTTGGGTGAGTTTTATTGGTTGTTGAGATCTCTTGGGCCCCTTTCTTAACTATTGAGTGCCTACAGAGTGATAAGAAACTTCTTTATTGGTAAATATTTTGGGAAAACTCATTTCTTGTCATTTTTTGCATTTGTTTTCCTTGCATTATGGTCTGGTTAGTCGCTTCTTAGTGTCCTTTGTTTGTCTCTTTGTGCTTGATGTAGGATCTTCCTGGGAAGTTTTTTATTTAGTCCTTGAATTTTCATTTCATTATATCAAAAATACAAAAAATATTTTTCTTTTCACATTTTATTCAAAGCATTTTCACTTTTGGTTTCATAACATTAGTTTTTACATGTTAGGAAAGATTTCACTTCATTGACATTGTAGATATTGCATTCTAATAACATCATTTAGAAGTATACCATAACTTTGATAATCAAGACTAGTACTTAGCAGTGTTTTTACATTTTCTTATTTTTATATATATGTTGAGTCTTTATACCATGAGTTTCATGATCACACATCTTGAGTAAGAAGAAGCCATTAAAATTAACGTTGAATAATTAAATTTTATTAGAAACTATTTACAAACAAGTGTAGGACCTAGGGCCTTGGAATAGGATTTTGTGAGTAAAATTCTCCAAGGATATAAAACTAAACGTATGTGTTTGACCAGGGAGTGGTGAAACCCATTTTGTAATGGGTGTCCTCGGGAGGCTATGCTCACACCAAAGTTATTCATGAGGTCACGCGAAGTTTGTTGCAGAAATATCCCTCTAATACCTTCCTAGCTACATAGATATTTATGGGGTTTTATTCGTATCTGGGGTTTTTTAGTACCTTTACCTCCTTGAGAGGCAGTTCTTTTGTGATTTTGGGATTTTCTACCCTTCCCATATGGTGTACCATACCTGTGACTACTTGTCTGAGCATTGGTTATGCCATGGTGACTTTAGTTGCTTGACCTAGGTACTCACATAGGTTGGGTCGAGTGAAATATATGTTATCTATTTTGACATTAAATTGTCAACCTAGGGCTCGTAAGCTTCGATGTGCCAATTGTGCGTGTCTTGAGCTCTAATATAACCTATCCTAGCCTAATCTAATTGAATTCCAATAAACTCAAATAATGAAGACATTTACATTAACTTTACAAAGTAATCTACAAATAGGAATGATAAATTCATTATTCTAAGTGAACAAATATCGAATAAAAGAAAAATATATTCCTTTAAAAAGAACCTCTGATTATGGACAGTGAACTAATCAAAGAAAACTTTATCTTAAAAGAAATTATTTACCATAATTATTCAATGCAATCTATTCTTAAAAAAATTATTCAAAGACTCACAATTATATTTATCCTCCGAGGAATGAAACCTATCTTTATACTGATCTCACAGACTAAAAATGAACAACAACATGATATTCTAATTAACAAAGTGTATAAACATTGTGAAAAAGAGATTCAACATCAATCATTCACTCTATCACACAATTGTTGGAAAATACTTTGTCCAAAATCACTAATTCAAGCAAATCTACAAACTCATAATTTAGCACTTAATCAAAAATCCTAATTCAAATTCATAACTAAGATAATAATGAAAATACTCTTATGAAAACCTACAAACTCATAACTAATGCTAATTAGAAATCATAATTTAAATTCATAATTGGATCTCACTAAAACTCATAACCTAAAGTTAACTAAGCTACCACTGAAGATCATACTCAAAATCAACTAAGTTGCTACTGAAAATCATAACTCAAAATCCATTTCTATCCTATCATGTTGAATCAAAATTAACAAATGAAACGGACCTAAAAAGAGTATTTGCAATTATAGCTTGACAAATGTTGGCACAGGGGCAGACCCAGGGTTCAATGCTTCAACAATAGACCAACAAAACCCTAACTACCAACCCTTTCGACAACACCTCTGAAGAAGATGAAGTCTCACCCAAGGTAGAGACAGGGGTGGTTGCAGGACTCAGATGTATGCAACCTAGCTGGGACACAGATCTGTGATTACAATACCTTAATAGAGAATTTAGTAGTTATCATTCCTTAGTATCTAGCCTTTGTTTACAATGCAGATAAACCCCAATTACATAGCAACGCAGTAGTCAACAAGATCCAACACATTGAAGCACTATGCACACCAAAATATACCATATCTAGTACTCATTCACATCACTAAGCACTAAGTTATGGCATCAGATACATCTAAACATATGTTACTATACTAATCATAAATCATACGAGCAATAAAACAACCATAATGCACAAAGAAACCATAACACAGGATATACGTGGTTCACCCACAACCTGAGGCTAAGTCCACCACCTCTCCTTCTCTCTATTTCCTTTTGTCAATAATATACATGCACAGAGATATAGGATCCTACTTCGCATAGGACGGGAGATATGCGCGTGCTCCGCCAGATCCTCTTTCCTCGAGCTAGGTTACATCACAAATCCCTCATACAATCTACACAAGTTTCTTGCATCCACTTACACTTAGCTCTGCCAGTGTCCAACATAGCATGCACAAAGCATTTTTCACTATCACTTGTACTTAGCACGACATCACACATATGCACATATTGTCTCCTCTTACAATGCCTAGACATCTATTTATACATTACAAAAGGGCCTAGACATGGGTAAACCCATGGGCCAACATCCCCATACCCGTTACATAAGCCCAAAACCCAAAAATACCTAAAAGGGGTTTGATATCCCACGATATCCATTTTGACCTATGCTCTGCCTTCAACAACCTATCGAAGTCCCAAAAAGGGGTCAAAAGTGACCAAAGATATTTAAAATTTGATCAAGGGCCAAAAGGCCCCCAACACTCACCTGTGAATCGTCCCAAGTCACTCTGATATGGGTAGCTCCACCTCAAAAGCCTCGAACCTGGCTCAATTTTCTTTGACCTGCTTCTTCACCAGGGCCTCCTACTCAACGAATACCTGAATAACTACCTCGTTCACAGTTTCTTCCAAGCATTGTTCGACTGTAGTGACTACTTATTCTAGCTCTTCTCCTCAGCCTTCAGATTCCTCAAATAGATGGCAAGCTTTGTCTTGGACTGGTTGGAGCCTCTGAGACACTTCCATGACTTTTCTCTATATGGTATGGACCTTCTGCTGAGTAGTGCGTTGTTCGTGGGACCTTTGTATCCTCTCAAATGCTGACAGAAGTTTCAACTACGCATGTACTGTCGCTTCTTGTTGCTTTGCCTCCTAGAGATATGAATCCAATGTCTTCAGTTCAGGGTCCTTAGTATGTCACTCATAAGTTTGTGCACTTCTACTACTAATTTGTTTACATTCCAAAGATAATGCTCTAATCCTCTCAACTGCGCTCTGGGCAGTGGCTTCTCTTTGGTCACAGACATCCTGTGGAGTACTTGGTAGTGTTTGTAGCTCTAGATCTTCTATTCTTTGTTGAATCTATTGGATGGCTTCAACAAGCTTCACTACTTGGTGCTCCACTGGGTCTTCCTCATTTTTCTCTAAGCCCGTCATAGAGCGAAGTGCTCTGCTGACTGCTTCTTTTACTCCAACCTTCTCCATGAGCAATTGTTCCTTCTCCTGCTATATTTTCGCTCTCTCCTCTTCGAACTTTGTTTATAGGTCATTCTTTTCCTGTTGTGCAACTCAGTGTTTCTCTATCACTTCCTCTTGTGTTTTCTTAAGGGGCATTATGGCCTATTATTTTTCTTCCTATGCACAACAAAGGTGAGCTTCAGTCGCATCAACTATTCAGCGGAGTTGGGTAGGCTCATCTCCCAACTCTGGTTATTCTGATGGAGGGGGGCTAGTGGACACTGTGTGGCTGGAGTGAAGGACTTTTCATACCCCTCTCAGCTCTACTTCAAGCCTTTCATACATGGGTTTTTTCTTGGCTTCATTTCTCTGCAAAAGATCTTCTGAGGCATCCGATACAACTGCGATGATGAAGTTAAATTCATCAAGCATCAGCACATTTTGTAGCTTTGTATTACTATATTTTGACTTCTTCCACGATGTGGGTTTCATGGGAGAAACCTTTCTTTTGTTAGAAGGCTCTACATCATCAGGGGGATTCTATGGCGGTGTTACTTCGCCTTGCTTCTTCTTTTCTTATTCTTCATTGTTCTCTTCTTTGTCTACTTCATCATCACCTCCTCCACTAGGTGATTATGAAGCAATCTCTTATAATGCACTATTAATATTCTGTACCTCTTTTGTCTTCTTCCTTCTTCTAGTTCTAGGTGTATCGTACCCTTCACGAGTGACCACCAGGATTTCGATTAGTTTGGGGTCGGACAGTTCTGAGGGGTCAACCGGGATAAGGAGATATGCAGGCCATTCCTTAGTTATTTCTTCTAGGTCCTCCTCTATGAGTTTTTAGTAAATCTATATTACTTCTTTGTGTTCGTCTCCACACGCAGTGATATAGATAAAACGTTTGTCTGTGTGGAACTTCACAAATGGCCTGAACATGTGAAGGGTGTTTGACATCATACAAGGGAGAGACTCAATAACCCTCTTTAACTGCAGGTAGTAGGTGCGGAATACCATGTTTTACTGCCATTGTTTTCCCATATCACTCGAATACCAAAGCGTGGTGAAATTCATGACTAAGGGTTCAAATGGATCTATTTTAGGGAAGGTCTCACCTTTCGGCATCTCCCAAGATATGAACACAATGAGGATCAGCAGCCAACTAAAGTGGAACTCGTAACCCTGATCCTAAGCTTCACGGTAGTCTTTTTCTAACTGGTTCACTAAGTAGCTTGCCCAGTTCATTTGTATCCCCTCCATGCATTTTCCTGCGAGGTCAACAACACACCCCATGACCTGCATGGGTCTATTCTTTCTTACTAGATTACCAGAAACCAACTAGAAAGCGAGGCACACTAAGACATTCTGGATGGAGGCTACCTTGTAGCCTCGCTTCCCCTTCTCCACATTGTTGTAGGTATCTTTAATCTTCTGCGTCAGGGCGTAGTCTGTAACCTTTCCTAGGTAAAATTATTATGGGTCTATTCCCTACATGCTCAAGTCAGTGATCCGATGGATCAACACCAGATCGACGGTGATGCGTCTATCTAGCCATAAATAACTGCTATGGAAGCTCGATAGCAGAAAATTAACACATGCATTAACCTCCTAGTGCCTTCCAAAATGGGGTATCTTCATTACGTTCAGGATGGTGGATTGTGAAAGGTCCATAGTCCATGGTTGGGGGATTATCCTCAACTTCTTCCCCTTTGTTGTAGTCAAATACCTATGAGGTGAGAGCATGCTAAAGTTCTTTTGGTCTCCAAAGTTGAATTCTCTGATCTTCAACATCATAATCTTATCCTGCTAAGGATTTCCTGTTCGTATCCCCTTCGGGAGGTACGCATTAATCAAGGTGTAGTCAAAGTCCCTAGGGACACTATCACAATTCACTACACCGGACAAAGGTGGGATGTATTCAGGCATGATGGATGGGATTAACTTCAAATTTTTGAAGTCATCTCGATGCTTGGTTCTTTTCTCGGCCACATCTCGGGACATTCTGGATCCACGAGCAGTCGACGAGGAGGCTTACACTCCTCTCATCTATGAAGCTTGAATTTCGATGGACATCACCTTCTCAACCATAAGTTCAATTATAAAACTTTTCTATGGTGTTGAGTTCGTCCGACATGCATGCTTGAGATCAGAAAACTCAGGTTGATTAAAAAACGCTCAATGCAATGGAACAGGTGGTGAAGTCTCAGTAAACAAAGCATGGCAATAATGAGTTCTCTTGGATACAATTCACAAAAGTGTTCTCAGTGCAAAATTTGATTTAAAAAGTAGACACTGATGTAATGGATCCCTCCAACAAACAAGAAGCCTTCATAAATGTAATTTTGTCCATTATGGCATGGTCCCAACGGTCCGATTGTGAGATTTCTAATCACAACTATTGTTTTAACCATTCGGGAACAGAAATATAATGGGCATAATGCCTCTAACGGTTATATTTCTCCGCCATGGCGAAGTGCCAATATGATTTTCTCTCATATTTTGTTGAAGTTCGAATTATGGAGACCTTACTTCTGCGAAGTCTTCTCTGGAACTTCATGTAACTTCTCTAACATTTATTTCTTCTTGTTGAGCTTTCTAGCCTTCTTCCCCGTGATCAGCATCTCAGTATTCCTCTTTCCATTCTAATTCTTATCTCCTCTTGGCATAGTAACTTCGCGATGCCAGTGGTCTTTCATAAGGTTCAAGGGAAATACTTCTTCTCTATCTGGGGTAGGTGCTATACTCTCCTGTACAGATAGGTGTTTCAATTCTTCTTGTGTTCTTTCAACTTCGACATCCATATTTCTGGTCCTTTGTAGCTTCAACTGGTTTTCTTGTTCTTTTAGTAAGTGTGTTATTCTATTAGCCATGAAGTCTCTTAGGTCTTTCTTTTTATGTTCTAGAGATTCTTCTTCTTTTCTTTGGGTCTGATCGTTCTCAATCCAAGTTTTTCCTAATAGCATAGAAAATGGGGCGTTGTTCTCAATAAATTTAACAACCTCAAATTCTTCCTCTGTCGAAGTTCCATGAGCAATCATAGATTTCTGGGTAAGTATTTCACATAGGGTTATCAACTTTAATATAAATGATCCTATTCCTCCCAATGAAGGAATCATAGCAAGCTTTCCCAAAATTTCCCAGGTTCTTTCTGTCAGGATATTCACTTGTGTTACCTCATCCAGAACACAGTCAATGTCGAAGTCTCCTATTCTTGTTTCTATGCACTCTTTTTCTTTGAATATCTATGATAAGTTAATATCTATGTGGTCATTCAAGGTTTATTTCATTTGTAGTAATATAGTCTCTGATTCTTTATGGGGTTCTACCATGGTCTCAGTTTCTTGGTCTTCCTCAGGGTTTTCTTGTCTCATATTCATTCTTTCAACCTTAGCAATCATTCTAGGGAAATCCAGAACTTCATGGTCCATAGCTTTACAACAAAGACAACTACATTTTCTACCAGGGAATTCCTTAGTAATATGTCCCAGTCTTCTGCAACTGTAACAAAGAGTTAATCCTCTCTTTCTCTTAAATGATCCCCAAACTTTCTTCTACTGTGCACTAGGATCATGGTGGATAACCTGTAGAAAATTCTTCCTAGGATTCTGCATCCATTTTTTAGTCCAAAAATACTTTATATGCATAAGAATAACATATCTTTCACAATTTCTATCAGATCTACTCATACCAAATCTTATTTCTTCTAATTGTGCCCTATTTTTCAAACTAGGACAAAATTTATCAAACATACCTAGATCCATACTTTAAAAAAAAAAAAATCCACTTATCTTACCTTTCATAGAGCACAAAGATTTCAAATCTTATCTATTCAAAAATACTTTCATTGTTCTTACATTTATCATAGCACAAATCTTTCAGATCTTACCTCTCTTCTTCAGATCTACCTCCTTTATTAGTACAAAGATTCACAAGTCAAGTAGAGTACTGCGTACTAGGGAAATAGAACTACGCACATATCTTCCTCTTTTCCTCGGTTCCCAGCAATCACATTTTTAGGTCCCAAAAACGGAACCATTTGTTGGCACAGGAGCAGACCCAGGGCTCAACACTTCAACAATGCACCAACAAAAACCTAACTACCGGTTGTTTCATAAAAACCTATGTTGGCCCTTGGTTATGGGAGGAAGCAAAGTACAAGGAAGAAAAGGAAAAAACTGAGCTTCGCGGGAGTCATAGTGACTGTCACTGGGTTGAAGTGAGCAGAAGAGAAGAAAAGATGGAGCGAACTGAAAAAAAGAAAGTCGTTGGATGAGGAGATCGAGGATGACAGATCCAGAAGGAAGATGGATTGAGAACAACTCAAAAAGTAGAAAAAGCCACCGTCGGATGCTTTGGAGCACCACGTGAGAAGGAAGAGAAGGCAAGCTGGTGAAGCCTGAAAAAAGTGGGTCAAGTTGACCTAGGGTTTTGGTATATAGGGTTTTGGCACTTAGGTTTCAGCCTAAGGTTGTTGATAAGGTCTTGTAATGTATAAATAAAGGTCATGACGACCTAGGTCGGGTTGGTCAGTATTGATACGATATTGTTGTTGATTCATCTCTATTGTGGGAGAGATTATTGTATTAAGAGAGAGAAGTGTTGAGAGAGAGAGAGCCTTCTGGTATTGTAATATCTTCAGTTGTGTGTGGATATCAAGTCCTGCAACTGGGTGCACAGAAGAGGGGAGAGAAAGAGAGAGAATAAAGAAGATATGTTATCTAAGAGCCTAGACAAGAACTATATGCTTTACCTTAATAAATCATAAGCACAGTTTTGTGGACGTATCCCTAAAGGGAGGGTGAACCACGTATATCTTGCATTGTGTATGTGTGATTGATGCTTTGATCTATGTTGTTGTTATCTTGTTATTTATATTGTTGTGATAGATCAAATCTATAACTTTGCAGGATAGATCTAGCTTGATAAGAGATAGGTGCGTATTGTGTTGTTGTTCCACTAGATCCACTTGCTATTCCCCTGGTTGTAGACATCTCTGTCCTGTAACCCCCTCATAGCTGCTTCAAATGAGACTACATCTGCTTCACAGGTGTTGTTGAAAGGGCCAATAGATAAGGCTTGTTGGTGTGCTCTTGGAGTGAACCTCAGGTCTACCCCTATGCCAACAAAAGGTTTTGTTGCCAGGACCAGAATATTTTTGAGGGAATGTCAAGGTGGTTCCCATAGAAGACAAAAGTTCAAAAGTGGATAGAGGATCAAGAGAGGGACTTTGCGAAAGCCCAAAATAGAAACCCTAAGCTGAGTACTCAATATTGGCTACAAAGATACATCTTCACCGACATTCATGAGATCTTCTTTGGAGGAATCCATCAGGAGCTACACGAATGGTTGGCTAGGTTAGTTGATACTTAGTTTGAGATCATATCTAGACCTCCTATAGTTTGGATTTCAACGCTGATCAAGAGGGTTAAGAGAGTTGATAACGTTGCATCCATAGAGGTATATCACTAGTTTGATAGTACCATTGGAGGGTATATCACCGAATTTATTGTTGACAGCGTAGAGTCGTATAGCCAAGCTGAGAGATACTTTTTCAAAGGACCCATAGGGAAATTTTTGCATTTTCTGAAGTTAAGAATCAAGATGCTCTTGCATGAAAACCATATATTGAATATACAGTAGACCAGCAGGATCTGAAAATGCTAATGTTCAGGAATTCAAGAAGCGACAGGGACACAGGAGCTAGACATATCTGCAATGGAAAAGTGTTCAGAGGAATTCACCTTGAGAACCTATTTAAGAAAAAATACGGGGAATAGGGTTTCTACAGTGGAGAAGAGGCAGATCTGAGAGATGAAGAGCACTCAGAACCCACTAGGATAAAGGAAGAATCTGCTGAAGAAATTCATCACGACGAGCCAGAAACATCAAGAACTACGCAGACCACTGAAGTAAGTAATATCAATCCTCATGTTGTTTCAGAAACTCTAAGTTATCATAATATTCAGACGCACCAGAGTCCTCAAATCACTATTACTAGTAGTTCAGCATCTACTCAGATAGGAAATCTAGGCAACTCCATGGAAGATGAGTTGAGGCTCCCTATATTTAGAGGAGATGGATCTGAATATCCTGATCAACACTGGTTCCTGTGTGAGGGTGTATGGAACATTAAAAACATCATCGACAAAGTTGTTAAAAGAAACCAATTTAGCACTATGCTGAGGGATCGCGTGTTGAGATGGTACATGAAGCTTGTCCAAGGACTTGGGCAGCCTAAACCAATGAATGAGATCAAGAATGCGTTGATTACAGAGTTTAAGAAACCTAATTCAGAGTCACAATGTATTACAGAGTTGAAGGAGATCAAGCAGAAGGTAGTCGAACCTGTTTGTGATTTCAATCAGAGATTCAAGACCCTAACAGGCCGACTGACTTTCAAGATCCCGAATGAGAAGAACAAATAATGGTTTATCGCTTCTCTTTTACCACATATCATAGTTCCATTGATGTAGTATAATATTTCCTTGCAAGAAAAAGAATTGGAGATCGCCATGAATCTTGAATCAACCCCCATGGGAGACTCTAGCTCAGGTATGAGTCAGATCTTGAGCCAGCTGACAAATTTGTCTCTGTAGGTCGAGGATATGAAGAAGGACAAAGGAAAATACAAAAGGGAAGACATATGGTGTATCATATGCAAATCATAAGGCCATGACAAGGACCATTGTCCCCTGTTTCATGAATATTTGGCTTCTGGAGCTTCGAGCCCTTTGAAGCAAGTCACATTACCCTGGTGTGAAGTATGCATAAATTGACATCACCCTGGTGAGTGATATTACATGTAGAAGTATGTTTAGACACCTACAAACCTCTACTGCACCTTTTGTAAGTCAATAGGGCATAATGATAGAGACTGTAGGGCCTATGACCTCATGCATGAAAGGTCAAGATATGTATACAAGATCCAAGGTGAAGTACATCAAGAAGGAAACAATGCACAATATAACTCCCCAGGAAGAGAAAACTTCAATCCTCATGGTGGATTAATAGGATGAGGAAGAGGAGGAGGTATGGGTCGAGGCCAAGGAAAAATAATCTATTATAACTATGCACATCCAGGACATCTAGCAAGGGACTATCTGAACCCTTGTACCACTTGCAGTTATTACAAATCCTTCGAGCATGTCATTGACGACTGCCCTGTATTGCTAGAGAAGCTTAAGGGAAGATGAGGACCTCAGCAGAACCCACAAGTACAACTAATATATGTTGAACCTCATGGAACAAACCCTAGAGTCATTGTTATCACTCAAGGATGTGCTGCTACAGGAGAAGACAGAGCAGCCCAAGGTAAGACTACAGAAGGCCCTGGAGTACAGAAAGTTGTGGAGAAGACTCCAACATTCGATGCTAAGAAAGAAAGACAGATATCTGAGGAGGCAAGAAAATAATTCAAAGGAGATCAAGTATCTACCTATATTGTTTTAAGGACTCCTTCCTTGGCAAGAACACATTGGCACCATTTCATTGAGCAATCCACCTCTCCATTGAGTGGATTTGCAAAGAGTTCTTTCACCACTATTTTCATTTTCTTTGTTG
>SNQJ01S0048305.1:88394-116819 GCA_010110895.2 Picea sitchensis | reverse complement strand
AATTGGGGGGATAATCAAGTGGCATAGCTGAAGAAGAGGAATGATTTGAGTATTGGGCCCGATCTAGATATCATGGAATAAAGGATTTTGAACCAACATGGAAATAAACCAAAACTATCTAAGGTATAAATCTCAATAAAATAACTAAATAAAAACCAAACAAGTGAAACATGAAAACCCATCCAACTTGATTAGTTAAAAGAAAAAATAAATGCAACAAGGCAATAAAGAACCAAGGTCAATGTGTAACCCAAAATAAAGAATCATATTTTGACCACTGACAAAATAGCGGGTCCCAAAGTTTTAACCAAAACTTGGGAGGTTTTTGAGGGCTCAAAACACCAATATCTCATTGAGAAACACATCTAGATCAAGACAAATAATCACAGTTTGAATTATTTTCTATAATGGAGGTTGTCATCCCCTAAGGAACACAAGTAGGTTATTAATATGCTTGGGTGTGACTATGAGATCATATATAATAAAGACAAAGAGAATGTGGTAGCTAATGCTTTATCTAGGAAATATGAGGAGGAAGTGATCTCTCTTTAGATTAATCCTTACTCGTACTTTATTAAGTCATAGAAACGTGACAAGAATGGTTATCATATGACATTGTGGTTCAACTTAGCCAAAGAATTCAGGAGGAACTCAATTCCCCCAAGGGATATACTTGCTAGTAGGATACCTTGTGGTATAAAGGGAACATTTTTTTGTGTTGAATTTGACTTTAAAACAAAGGGTGTTAGAGTAGTTTCATTCATTTCCTATAGAAGGTCACTCTGGATTTCAAAAAACCTATGAAAGAGATAAGTGCTCTTTCTTTCAGGAAGGCATGAAAAAGGACATCCATACTTTTGTAGTAGAATGTGACGCTTGTCAAAGGAACAAGGGCGAGAGAGTGAAGAATCCTAGGGCATTGCAACTACTACCGATACCAACCACTATTTGGAATGAAATTTCCATGGATTTTATTTTGGGTCTCTTGAAAGTAGGAAAAAAATTGGTCATCATGGTGGTAGTTGACCACCTTCTAAAATATGATCACTATTGTGCCTTACTACACCCATTTATTCCCTCCATAGTTTCCCTAGTTTTCATGGATCATATTTTTAAGTTGCATGGCGTGCCCACTTCCATTGTGTCGAATCATCATCCCACATTTAATAGAAATTGTAGAAAGAGTTATTTAAACAACAAGGTACACAACTAAAAGTGAGCATAACTTATCGTTCCCAAATTGATGGTCAAATTTAAGTCGTCAACAAGTGCTTAGAAACCTATTTGAGATGCTTTGCCTCAAATAGGTAATAGTAATTGGCATAATGGCTAAGCCTTGTAGAATCATGGTACAATACCACTTATAATGGTGCTACTAAAATGTCACCATATGAAGCTTTCTATGGAAAAAATCCTCCCTGAGTGACTTCATATTTACTTGGCACATCCAAGGTTTAGGAGGTGGATAACACACTTATCACATGGGAGACCATTCTTTGCACACTTAAGGATAATATAGTTGTGGCTCAAAATATAATGAACACACATTCTAACCAATATATCTCTAAGTGTTCTTTTGCAGAAGGGGATTATGTGTTTCTTCATCTTCAACCCTATAAGTAGACCTCTCTCAAAGACAAAGGCCACCAAAAGTGCACGTCAAAGTTCTATGGACCCTAACAAATTCTTCAGTGCATTGGAAAATTTACCTACAAATTGGTTATTGTTGATTTTTCATTAAGCTAGGCTCAATCATGAAGTTCATTCCAATTTTAGAATTTTACTTGAACCATAGACAATTGCAGTTTCACCATTAAAAATTTGTTGCAACAACCAAGATCACAAGAAGAAATACCATGCACAAGTACACAAGAAGTATCCTGTGAAACCCTTCTCAACAAGGGAAGAAATCCCAACTAATCCTTTGCAATATTCTTCAAGAGAAATACCTCCCACACCATAAACCTAGCACTCAAAAGGTTGCTCACAAAACCTAGAAGGCTAGCACCCAAGAGAGGTGCGCACTTCACCCCTAGAACTTGTACTTGCTGAAATTTACAAAATCACACTTGTGTTATGTTTCCTTGTTGATGGGCATTTATGACACACCGTCAATGGGAAGGGAAGATACGGTCCGAGGTTGTCTATTTAACCCAATCCGTTTGGGATAATCTCCCCTGACGGGTTTTATGGCTCCGTTAGCCAACTAAGATCCTAAAACAACTAAAATATGCGGACTAACTAAAGATACAACTCTAACAATCAACACTTTAATTACAAATTATTAACTAACAGTGTTCATGTACAAAGGCTATATACAATTTACAAGGTTTAAGCAAAGCCTTGTGAAAATAATTGTTTTAAGATAATAGATTTAAACAAGAAAAATAAACCAAAATTCTTCTAGTACTCTAATTACTAAAACTAATAAACACTGAATGAATAGGATTGTAAATGATATAACGAAAATAGACAAAGATAATTAACGTTGAAATGATGTCATCACTATTCATTCATAACTTAACAAATTAAATAAATAATACACTAACTAACCTCTAGATGATCAACAGTAATAAACTAAATTCATCTCTCTGCATTTGTGTGAGCTCCCTTTATCCCGTGTCAAGTGAAAACCTATGACATAAGCAAGCATAATAATTCCTGAAGAAATTCAAGGAAGTGTTTCATATTCTGGAGCGAGTTTATGACGACATAAAGACAAATAATTATATATCATGTGACCTTGAAATATCCAATAACTGAGAATGAAGGAAATTCCAATTCTTGGTAATGGTGTTACCAACTATCTAGCATCAGACGTAAACTAAAAATACTTAAATAGATGATCGGTCACAGATATACATTGAACCAAAAAGATAATGAACAACATAAAAAAAACATTATATAAAATATTATGTGCAGAATAGACTAAAGCTAGCTCGATACATATAACATTTCACACATAGAAATTATATGAGAAGACAATGTAAAAAAAGAATACTGCACAGTCTACACAGGACAAAAGCCAAAGAGTAAACTTCTTTCCCATATAGTTTCAAAAATATATGTCCATCATATGGTCCAGGAAGAATTGCCTATATCACTAGGCAAACATTGCTATTTAAACAAGTTTCTGATCTGTTCCTCCTATCATGCAAGATAGAGGCAGGTCTTTTTAAAATAAGTTTTTACTAAAATAAAATAACAAAAAGATAATTCTGTTGGAGTCTTTTAATCAAAAACATTTACATTAATAAACATTGTTTTTCAAAACAGAAAATTACTAGTCCACTAAATGCTCAACCCATGACTCATTCCCTTAATCATAACACATCAATCTGTTGTTCACCTAAAACAATAAAAACGAAATCAAAATTAGACAATAATCAAAACAAATAATTTCAAAAGACAAACTACAGAATCTTTCGATTATGTAGCTAGTCTAAAATAACAACAAAATCAAAACGAATTTACTTATTATCCAAATAGAATCAAATCATAAAAAAACAAAGGAACTATTTACCAATTCAGAAATTCGAAAGAGAGGCATCAGACAAATCTGAGTTTATAATGGTATTGAAATTGGTTGAACTTTTAATAACCACATTCCCAGATCTCTTAATATGCATGTTGGCTTTGTGCGAGTTCGACCGAACACAATCTCTGAGCTCATCGTTTTCCCTCTCAAGAGTTGTGTTCCTAGTGATCACTTGGTTCAACTGTGCCTGTAGGTAAGGAACATCCTGATAATACCTTTCGATCCAGTCAAAATAATTCTCGTAATACATTGGTTCGGGATTTGGTAAAGGCCGAGCCTGATTTGTAGTGGGTAACTTACCATGTGCCATGATTCTTTTGAGATCATGTTGAATGCCTGGAAATCCTTGTTTTTATTTTAAGAAAGGAGACAGATTCGATACGAAATCAAATTGGGGTGCATTGGTTCTAGTATCATCAACAAGCGAGGATGTTTCTTGCACAAAACAATTTTGAATGCCTGAAAGCTCCTCCCAAGATCACAACGACTTGAATTAATCTTACCTTAGCCTCGCTTCAGGTGAAATAGAGGAACATGGCACAAATTAATTAACTGATATGAGGAGAGGGAGGATCTGACTATTCTATAAACCTAGACACCGGAGAGTTGGCTTGAATCTTTGAGAAAAATGAAAAAAAAATCGTTACCTCAACCAAAACAGAATTTCTGAGATATTGTCCTTCAAAAAATGAGACATATCTCAGAAATGATTTAGTTTCTAAAGAAACTTCCTAGGTAGATAGTAAATGAGCCAATTTTGGAAATTAGTTTTTGACGGTTTCGCCAAATTGTTAATCGTTTGCTCAGAAATCATCCTGCAAAATCATGTCCCTGTTATACAATTATAGGTTTGTAAAAACTTCAGGGCCATTTGGTTACGATATACCAGCAAGAGTAGCAAAGAGGGGAGCGTGTTTGAAACCACATGAAATAGAGGATAAGCTCTGCATTTTCGGAAGAGACCCGATACCTAAGGCTTCAGGAGAAAGTCACCATAGCCAATACTAAGGCTTTTGAGTGGATGCTGAACAAAAGGACATATGTGATTGAGAACTAGCTCCTTTAATGACCACCTATCCCAAAAACTAAGAACTACCACCTGAAGAAATGAATGCAAGCTTGTGCTAACAGGACGAAGGAGTAATGGTTTGAAGGCCTGATTGACAGTCCTATACAATAACGATGAGATAGTGATATGACTACAAGGGATAGCGTTCATATTTCAAATTATACCAAAGTTTTTGTTTGATGCGCGATCGAAAATGTGGTAAGTGATAATAAAAAAAATCAAAAGAATAAAATGCCTAAGGCATACCTCCAAGGTGAACGACTCATATGCTAATGGTAAAGACACCATTCATAAATCGATAAGCTCAATACCCTATTGGGTGCTCTAGGTATTCGTCTAATTTCACATAGAGAACTTTAGAATTTGTATGATGTATTCAAACCAAGTTTGCTTCAATTTCATGCTTAAACAATTATGAAATTGAACACAAAAAAAACAAGAGTTTATAGGAAAGAAATGAACTCGTAAACATACATCCAATCAAGTGAATTTTTCAAAACAAAAATCATAAATGAAGTCTTCAAAGATCCAAAGAGGAAGCTATTAAAAACTTTATTTCATTAAAACTATGTTTTAAATATCGATGAAAACGACATGAATATCTGGCTGCCAACAATGGCGACTCGCTAGGAGAAGCAATTATCTCTGCATCATCAGAACTTTATATCAGGGAAAATATAAAGCCGATAGTTACTAAAAACAATTAAGAAACAAATCAAGTGTTCTGACATTAACTCGGAAAAATAACACAGTCATACCATTGAAGAAAATCCTGCCAAAAGATTGTATTCTAAAATTTTGTTTCGATCAAAGGGGTAACAACATTTATACAAGTAACTCCAATACCGTTAGCAGGGCCACTGCTGCCAACATGCATTTATAGCCTCGGCAGGGATGTCATTTAACCCTTTCCAGTACTTCGATCCCCCCCAAAAGTCGTCCAACTATGATAAAAATATCTTGATATCTGATCAATTTAAAACATACCTGAAGGATCTTGAACCCGACATTGCTTCACTTCCAGCAGGCCTGTTCAGTACCCAGACAAAGTTTTCTTGGTATCATGTGTGCATTTACCCGCTGCCAGCAGACCTTTTCAGTATCTTAACAAGTTTACACACAATTCCCACACATTAAAGTGCTTCCAACTCTCTATAATTGTTTACAAAATTTTCAGAACTTCATTATAACGCGAGAGTGAGGTGATATTGAATATTTCACATCCAGGCAATCATAGGATTGATCATTAATATTGTTTTTCATTCTTTGAGAACTGATAATTTTCGTCACGATTTGGACATTTAGATTTCAATCAAGAAATCATCTCAGGAATGGGGAAGTGCTTTGATTTGATCTCATTAAAAATGGGATGGCGTAAGAAGTTTTTAAAGATAGTCGTATTTCCCTGAGATTTCCACAAAAAACCGGGAACAATGATTTTGGCAAAGACTTATCATAATTGATTTGAGTTTAGATTAACATGTAGATGCTTTGAACTATTTCAATCACTGCTAGTGAAAGATCCAATTCCCTTCAATAATGAATGGTGATTCAGAAATAATTATTAAGGAAACACAAGAAGCAACAAAAAGAAAACAAAAGAAATATAAAAGCTAGGGATATTTACAGGTGGTAAGTCTGACTTTTCTTAGGTGAAGTATTTCTTGAAAGACTAAAAGAAAATAGAAAAATCATTATTAATATGAGTGCAGTCCTTCTAGTGGCACCTTGGGTCAGGGTTGAATTGATAGTTCAAATTTACTTATCTCTTTACTTTCCATTTAAAATTTTCATGATGATACTGCATTTTTGAAAATAAATATTCAAGGAAAAGTAGGGAGAAAAGGATTAAAGTAGACTTCCCTAACAACATTCATATTATGGTTCTCTTGGTGTACCCACTTGTGTTTATAACTGCATTGTTACAAAGAAAAACAATGAGAAATAAAACTAAAGGAAACCTACTACTAAACCTACTCTAACTACTAAATAGATCAAAACACTAAGTAAAATCATATTTCCAGTGTAGCCACAAGAGCATCTTCAATCCTATAAGGCACAAAAAGTCAAAAATCAGAATAAAAGAATGTAGTATTTGCAGATACAAAAGATATATGTCATTTAAAAATAAAGCAAGCACGACCTTACCATTCTTTTGAAACTTCTTTATATATTAATCCTCCAACCATTCTAAGATCGTGTCATAAATATTAGGATGCAAAATATGACTTCGACGAAATAGATATATCAATGGGGAACACATCATAAGAGGATTCATGACATCAATTATATTATTGGTTTGAACACTTCCTTTGATGAGCTGGATCATTTCAAAATGCGAAGCATAATCATTAAAATTCGAACTAACCAAATAATGAATATACAATGTAGAATATTTGATCTCCATAAGAATGAGTGCATTGTCTTTTTCAAAAATAAATCGTGTAAAATCATCTTGCAACATGTCTTTTTTCCATGTGAGTGATGAAAGTGAAAGAGTGTCAAATCCGACTTCATAAATGTTATGTTTAGAATTAATTTTACCAAATCTTGGCATATCGAAAAGATCTGATTGTGATGGAAAGAGTAAGATACCATGGGTAAAGTATCATGTCCACCAAAATCTAAGAAGAGATTAGGATATAAAGAGTAAAAGGAATAAGAAATTATCACATGAAAATAATCTCTTGAGCTATGATATTTAACAATGGTATTCTCAAGACATTCTTCTTCACTTTCCTTAAGACTTTCACTCTATTTTGGTGATAAATCCTTCAACATAATATGATCATCTAAATTTTCCTCATGTATGATAGACAACTCAAAACTTTCATGACAAACATCTAATATTTCCTGTGGATAAGGTATGATTTGTGGATGAAGGGTTAATGTTTCTTCTTCAAATTGCAGATTTACATCTCTAGTTAGTTTCATAGGAATGTTAGTATGCTTAAGATCATTTTCATCACCTAAGTGTTCTTCAATAACTGAATTTAAGTACTGATTAGAGCAAGAGTTAGAAGAATATGGAAATTCACCTTGACCCAACACCAAATCTTCTTCCACGATGGTTGAGGACTGAATATACAATGCTTTAGAGGAAAAACTAGTTTGATTGTCAGTAAGAACCTTTTCAATAGATTCTACCTCCCTTGCTTGTTCAAAATTTTCGAATGGATTCCTCTCATCCTGCAAACTAAATTCTTCTCGCAATTGAGTGATAGGATTTGTAACTGATTCATCATTTGTGATTGAAAATGGTTGGATGAAAAGGGCACAAACATCAGAGAGGAGATTTAGTACAAATGACATGTCATCAAGTTGAAATTTACAAAGAACATGATGGATTCTTGTTAAAAATACATCTGGAGATGAATTGTCATTGATTAGTAAAGCCTGAAATTCTTCACATAATTGATTGTAATCATAGATTTCAAAAGAATATAAAAATTCCTCTACAAATTGAAACCAATCAATAATGTGATATGGTGGAAAAGATTCAAACCAATGTTTAATCCGACCCCTAAAAGTAAAAGAGAACAATCTGCATAAAACCTTTAAATAAGAAATATCATGCTTGATGCATTTACACCAAAAGATGAGTTTGGACAAGCGAGGACTGTCTCGTTGGGAATATAAGGTAACGAGAAGTGGAAAGCATGTTACAACACAATGATTTGGTGAGCCAGGGGTAATTAAATACATTCAAAACAAAGACTCCTGCAAGGCCAATTTGTCAGTTCGGCTTGCCTTCTAGTGCATTTCAAGATGAGACAGAAGAAGAATTTATAAATATGGAATTGTGACAGGCTGAGGGGTAAAACAGTTAATCATTAAATTTACTCAGCCCTCCTTCTAGCGCCATTTGTTGACGTGTCGTGACAGGAGAATGATTTTTTGGGGGAGTCTTATGACCTCCACGTTCCATCAATGAATTTCAAGTCCTCCGTCTAGCGCCATTTGTTGACGACCAAATATTCATGTCATTTTCATCGATATTTAAAACATAGTTTTCATGAAATAAATTTTTTAATAACTGCCTCTTTGTATATTTGAAGACTTCATTTATGATTTTTGTTTTGAAAAATTCACTTGATTGGTTGTGTGTTTAAGAGTTCATTTATTTCCTATAAACACTCATTTTTTTGTGTGTTCAATTTCATGACTGTTTAAGCATGAAATTGAAGCAAACTTGGTTTGAATACATCATACAAATTTTAAAGTTCTCTATGTGAAATTGGATGAATACCTAGAGCACCCAATAGGGTATTGAGCTTATCAATTTATGAATGGTGTCTTTACCATTAGCATACGAGTTGTTCACCTTGGAGGTATGCCTTAGGCATTTTATTCTTTTGATTTTTTTGATTATCACTTACCACATTTTTTATCACGCATCAAACAAAAACTTTGGTATAATTCGAAATATGAATGCTATCCCTTGTAGTCATATCACAGTCTCATCATTATTGTACAAGAATGTCAGTCATGCCTTCAAACAATTACTCCTTTGTCCTGTTAGCACAAGCTTGCATTCATTGCTTCAGGTGGTAGTTCTTTATTTTTGGGATAGGTGGTCATTAGAGGAGCTAGTTCTCAATCACGCCTGTCCTCTGGTTCAACATCCACTCAAAATCCTGAGTATTGGCTATGGTGACTTTCTCCCGAAGCTTTAGGTATTGGGTCTCCTCTGAAATTGCAGAGCTTATCCTCTATTTCATGTGGTTTCAAACACGCTCCCCTCTTCGCTACTCCTGCTCGTATATCGTAACCAAATGGCCCTGAAGTTTTTACAAACCCATAATTGTATAGCAGAGACATGATTTTGCGGGATGATTTCTGAGCAAATGGTTAACAATTTGGTGAAACCGTCAGAAACCCATTTCTAAAATGGGCTCATTTACTGTCCACACATGCAGTTTCTTCAGAAACTAGACCATTTATGAGATATGTCTCATTTTTTGAAGGAAAATATCTTAGAAATTCTGTCTCGGTTGAGGTAAGAGTTTTTTTTTCATTTTTCTCAGAGATTCAAGCCAGTTCTCAGGTGACTAGGTTTATATAACACTCAGATCCTCCCTCTCCTCATATCAGTTAATTAATTCATGCCCTGTTCCTCTATTTCACCTAAAGCAAGGCTAAGGTAAGATTAATGCAAGCCATTGCGATCTTGGGAGGGGTTTTCAGGCATTCAAAATCGTTTTATGTAAGAAAAATCCTCGCTTGTTGAGGATACTAGCACCGATGCACCCCAATTTGATCTCGTATTGAATCTGCCTCCTTTCTTAAAAGAACAAAAAGGTTTTTCATGCATTTAACATGATCTCAAAAGAATCATGGCACATGGTAAGTTACCCACTACAGATCAGGCTCAACCTTTACCAAATCTTGAATTGGTGTATTGTGAGAAATTTTTTGACTGGATTGAAAGGTATTATCGAGATGTTCCTTACCGACAGGCACAGTTGAACGAAGTGGTCAATAGGAACACAACTCTTGAGAGGGAAAATGATGAGATCAGAGCTTGCATTCGATCGAACTCACACAAAGCCAACAAGCGTATTAAGAGATATGGGAATGTAGTTATTAAAAATTCAACCAATTTCAATACCATTATAAAATCATATTTGTTTGATGCCTCTCTTTAGAATTTCTGAATTGGTAAATAGTCCCTTTGTTTTTTTACGATTTGATTTTGTTTGGATAATAAGTAATTTTGTTTTGATTTTGTTGTTATTTTAGACTAGCTATAGAATTGAAAGATTCTATAGTTTGTCTTTTGAAATTATTTGTTTTGATTATTGTCTAATTTTGATTTCGTTTTTATTGTTTCAGGTGAACAACAGATTGATGTGCTATGATTAAGGGAATGAGTCATGGGTTGAGCGTTTAGTGGACTAGTAATTTTCTTTTTTGAAAAACAATTTTTATTAATGTAAATGTTTTTGATTAAAAGACTCCAACAAAATTATCTTTTTTGTTATTTTATTTTAGTAAAAACTTATTTTAAAAAGCTCAGCCACTATCTTGCATGATGAGAGGAACAAATCAGAAACTTGTATAAATAACAATGTTTGCCTAGTGATAGAGGCAATTCTTCCTAGACCATATGATGGACATATATTTTTGAAACTATATGGGAAAGAAGTTTACTCTTTGGCTTTCGTCCTGTGTAGACTATGCAGTCTTTTTTTTTTACATTGTCTTCTCATATAATTTCTAGGTGTGAAATTTTATATGTATCGAGCTAGCTTTATTCTGTTCTGCACATAATATTTTATATCATGCTTTTCTTTATGTTGTTAATTATCTTTTTAGTTCCCTTTATATCTGTGACTACTCATCTATTTAAGTATTTTGAGTTTACGTATGATGCTAGATAGATGGTAACACCATTACCGAGAATTGGAATTTCTTTCATTCTTAGTTCTTGGACATTTCAAGGTCACATGATATATAATTATTTGTCTTTCTGTTGTCATAAACTCACTCCAGAATATGAAACACTTCCTTGAATTTCTTCAGGAAGTATTTTTTTTTTTTTGTAAATAAGAAGTATATTTATATTAAGAGCCTACTAAAGCTGAAGAAAGAAACCAAAATACAACAATATACTGGCTGCAGTTACCGGACTGCCCCAACAGAGGGGAAACCAGTCCAGCCAGCCCATCCAGTTCAAATGTCTAAGAAAGTCTTAAGTCTAGTAAAAAACATTGTGCAAACTGGCTGCCATCTAAACTATGAGCCTTATAAAACTTGACAAACAACACTAGTGAGCTAAACACCTGACAGATAACCTATCCACGTGTCTCGGAGGTCCTCCATCCAAGGTTCTTCTTCAATATACGTCGGTTGATCATCCCATTGCTTTTCCTTTCCCTCATCATGCACAGTGTCCTTAGCTTGGCCGCTTCGCTCCTCATTCTCTCGCCTCTCTTCTGCTGGTCACTGTGTGCTATCCATGCCTTCACCCGTAGCAGTATCAGGTGCCTCCACTGGAGCCAAATCGACCGCGTTCAAGGAGAGATCCGAGTGCATTGAAGAGATGATTTGAAGAAAGATCGCCACATTTTCTTCCGTGGCTTGTATGTGATACTGAAGGTCCGCCACCTCCTGTCTGAGCTCAAAAACCAAGTCATACAGTATGACCAGTCGGTCCCTAAAGTGCGTGCTATCAAGGTGGTCCGTGGGGTGGAGGCACGCTCGTTTAGGCTCACCATATGCTGGTGGTTCGCCGCTCATGGTTCTCGAAGGCCCAGGGTTTGGCATTGGGGCTGAGAACTGCATCCGGGACCCTGAGGGCGTCTCAGAAGTGAGGTCGACTCTCGAGGGATAATGGCCATGGAATGAAGAAGCATACGCTGCGAAGGTGGCGAGGTGGCGATGGTGGATGGAGTCTGAAGACGGGAGGATGAACAGGTGGAAGGTGAATCTGAAGGCGAGACCGAGGGTTGACGGGGCTTCCAGGGAGAGCCCCTCCTCGGTCTTCTCCTTAGCCGCTCCCTCATGCGCTTAGGTGGACTAGCCTAGATGATATCAAACCAAAGGTGCAAACAAGTGACTGGGACAACAACAGTCCAGAGGGGGCGAGCCAGGTCCAGTCTGCGTTGCGCAGGGAGGAGCCCTGCAGACCGCATACAGGGATCGATAACCATAACGACGAGCCGAGCCATTTCAACATAATGCAAAGGTGCAATGGGATGCGTTAATGCCCCATTACATCGACGTAAATGCCAATTAAACTCCCGGGAGGGCGGCAGCCTGCGGCACGCCTGCATCACATGGCTCCGTGTTGCATTGGACTGTGGTTGCTCCCGTCCTTTGCCACGAGGATCCCACTAGCACCCCATCCGGGGAAATTTCTTCAGGAAGTATTATGCTTGCTTCTGTCATAGGTTTTCAATTGAAACGGGACAAAAGGAGCTCACACAAATGCAGAGAGATGAATTTAGTTTATTACTGCTGATCAACTAGAGGTTAGTTAGTGTATTATTTATTTAATTTGTTAAGTTATGAATGAATAGTGATGACATTATTTCAATGTTAATTTGCTTTGTCTATTTTCGTTATATCATTTACAATCCTGTTCATTCACAATTTATTAGTTTTAGTAATTAGAGTACTAGAGTAATTTTGGTTTATTTTTCTTGTTTAAATCTATTATCTTAAAACAATTATTTTCACAAGGCTTTCCTTAAACCTTGTAAATTGTATATAACTTTTGTACATGAACGCTGTTAGTTAAGCATTTGTAACTAAAGTGTTGATTGTTAGAGTTGTATCTTTAGTTATTCCACATATTTTAGTTGTTTTAGGATCTTAGTTGGGTAACAGAGCCATAAAACCCGTCAGGGGATATTATCCCAAACGGCTTGGGTTAAATAGACAACCCTAGACCAGATCTTCCCTTCCCGTTGACGATGTGTCATAAATTCCCATCAACATTCCTCAATGGGGAAAATTACCTTTATTTATATTAGATTGGACATATCAAAAGTAGTGTCTATTGGCACAACATGGTTGACCTCAATAACTCATAATATAATTAATAATTACCATATTAATTATCTTTTACATTAATTATCTTTCACTTTATGGTGGGGTTGACCTGTACCCTTTACATCACAAATAGGGTTACAGGTAAGTCTAACTCTTGGATAATATATCAAGGGATCTCATACACCCACTAGTGCTTATCCACTAGGGTCATGTCCATTTGTGCTCAACCACAGGGACATCCATGTCTCTATCTCACTGCGTCTCACAAGAGAATCACACTCACTAGTGCTTAGCCACTAGGATCACGTTCACCTATGCTCAACCACATGCACATCCTATTCAACAGATCTCTTTCTCACTGCGTCTCACAAGAGAATCATCTGGAGTATCACATCATCTCAACTCTCTACACAGAGGATACCAGTACATCGTTTCATCTTCGTCTCAGAGAGAACGACACACCCAACTCATGGGATTCCTCACCCCACATAGGGGAACACAATGTTCCATCTTCATCTCAGAGAGGAACCACACACCCATCTCATGGGCACACCCAAATCACGGGTTTCCTCACCCCACACAGGGGCACACAATGTTCCTTCTCCGTCTCAGAGAGGAACAACACACTCATCTCATGGGCACACCCAACTCATGGGCTCTCTCTCAGGACAACTCACTCAGTTGGTGTCCTGGAGGATGTATCACACAGCTGTAATATTTAACAGTTATTCCTACCCACTCCAAGATCCATAAAGTATTTCATGTGTTTTATTTGAAGAAGCTTGTGGGGTCAAATTGTTGAGTTTAACCTAGTTACCTCTAGAATTTGAAGAAGAAGGATGCATTTAGCTACAACTAGAATAAATATTGGCCACCAAAAAGCACTAACTACACCAATGCAATATCCATGAAATCCTAATATAGTGGAAGGATATGCAACCTAAAGATGCCATCTGGGAACTAGGAGATATTTAACAACAACTTTCACATCTCTAGCCTTGTGGACAACACTACAATTTAAGCAGGGAGGGAATGTTAGGGTCCTATCCTAACATCCCTACTTTGGGGTACTTAGGAATTATTCAATCTATGTATGAGTCCATATTCTTGAATAAGACTCATTCAATAGTTAGTGGATAGTGACTTACTATAGAAGGGTTGTCATTATTAAATTAGGCCCACTAGGTGGTTGGTATTCGTTAATGATAGGACTAAAAGTAGTAAGTTTTTTCTAATAAGAAACTATTTATAGAGCTAAGAGGCTATGTAATATTTTGTCAAGTATTGTTATTTTATTGGAGCTTTTCTAAAAGGAGGTTTCCCCCTTGAAGAGGCCCATAAACATTTCTCTCTCTTTTGGAATTGTTAATACAAGGGTTATATTCTGTAGGTTTAATCTCAATGTCTCTTGTATGCTACATAATGTGGAACACATTATAAAGTTCATTTGCCCTTGGATTTGCTGGAGCATGAATATATGAATGATTTAGAGACTTTGGGATGGATGCATGCAAAACCCAATGAACTTCGTTAGTTGTCACCTCATAATTTCATGCCTCTCCATCATGCAAACTTTTGACTACACTTTTCTCTGAATACTTGGAATGGGCACTGTTACCCATCACTTTGGAATTTGGGAAATGAGATCATAGATGGTGTGGTATGATTGGTTCCAATCAAACATGGTTGAGCTAAATTGTCTTCCTTAGAACCGAATGTAACTAACCATATCACATAATAAATTCAAGATATCCTAAGAGATGGCTATGCATATGTGATTGAGAATGGTGATGTATAATTCTCTGTTGACAAATATCCATTTTTTTTTTTTTTTGGACACAAATTGGATGACTATCATTCAAGGGATCGAATAGAAATGGGTTCACGGAAGAAAAATCCTACAGACTTTGCTCTATGAAAAGTGAAAATCCTAGTGAGCCTTTTTTGGGATAGTCCCTGGTGTCCTGGTCAAATGGGCTGGCATATTGAGTGCAATGCAATGAGTGAAGCACATTTGGGTTATTGTTTTTGATGTTCATGGTGGAGGGGTGGTTCTTATATTTCCCATCATGAAAATGAGATAGCTAAGAGCTTTGTTTCTTGTAATGATAACATTGTGCCTTACTGAATTCATAATGTCTTTGTAACAATTGGTGTTGAGAAGATGTCTGAATATTTAGGAAACTATGTCACACTTCACTTTGAAGGACTATGAAGAGTGTCTATGGTTTTCAAAAGCAAGCCCAGGAAGTCATATCAGACCCAGAGACACTCGAAAATGTTGTAAATATCACAGAAAAGTATTTGTAATGAGTTACCATATGATTTAAATGAAGAGGATTATTTAATGGAAACAACAACAATGATTTGCAATACAAGCTAGGTATAGGCATAAATAACCCTATGTTGGATGCAATTAGATTAAGCTTAAGGAGATGTTGAGCATGAATTAGTAAATGTTGTGGAATGATACTTTTATTTTGTAGGAAGATGTAGTGAAGAGGCCTATTATGTCGAGCTTGATTTGATTGGATTTGAACATACCCAACTATCAATTAGTTATCAATTTCCTTTTGGGGATGTGGGAATCATTTCCTTCTAATCAAGGAAAATCTAGAGACATAATTTTTGTATTAGATTTCACTTGGATTGATCTCACTAGTTGGACTAATCAATGAAGTAGTATTGTTAGGTGCATTTTTGAAATTTTGGATAATGGTTGGAAAAGAGAATCTGAGCATGGGGCCTTATGTACGAGGATCATGTGTAGACATATACCCAAGAAGTTTGCCTAGCACTTGTTTAAACCATGCCTTATTGATGTAGAGTTGTAAATATGCATGTTGGTGACTTCAACTTTCCGAGGTTAGTTGAATTTGGGGCTTCTATATGTGGGGAAATCAAGCTATATCATCAACAAGTTTTCAAGAATTGGATGTGTACAAGTGTTTGAAATTGACATTGGAAGTAGTGAACAAATAGAAGGAAATCAACGCTATGATTTGACTAAAATAAAGGAGACTGCAAGAAGTATTTTTTGGCAATATTGTAAAGGATGTTGTGGTGACCTTCTCTGCTTAGGCTAAATTTAGGAAAAATAATTAATAAAGAATGAGAATTATGTAGAATCCTCCTCTATAAATATAGGCTCTCCCCTCATTCCAAATCGTGGTGAATAGTTGGAGATCATTTTACAAGCCTTTTAATAAAATATTTTTCTTGGAGTTTTTGGTTTCAAGCCTTTTAATAAAAGATATTTCTTGGAGTTTTTGGTGTCAATTCTTGGAGCTCTCTCTTTATTGGTTCATCAAAGATATTATTGTGAATGTATACTACAAAGCTAGCAAGACCGATCCATTTGAGGAGTTACTTAACTACTTGGAGAGGAGATGTTCTAGGTTGTGTTCCTTCCTTCTTCTCTTGTTAACTTGGGTAAGTACAAGGGTACATATGATTCATTGTTAATCTATAACCCTAAGAAGGAAAAACAACTTCTCCCATTGTGCTTTAAGGATTGTTCTAGCATCTTGTGGGCTGATTTAAGGAGTTCTTCAAATCTATAAATTAATTTGCATCATTATAAATCAGATTTGGTGGAACCCTAAAGGATAGGGTTTGGTGCTTCAAAAAGGTGCATTCTAACCCTCTCCTAGTGTATACTTTCATTTCTAGATTGTTTCTCAAGCTTATATAACAAATCTAGTTGTGAAGTCAGTCTCCTAGTTGCTAATTATATTTATCTTTTATTGGGAGATTCTCTGGGTGAAACCTAAGGGGATGCACCATCTGTTCTTACAAGTTTATACAAAGTTCATGATTGTAATTTATCAGTGCTAGCTTGTACTTAATGATGAAGCTATCTCTTATTTTAGACTAAGCACGTAATAATTATGATCCGGATTTAGGAATGGAACAAACTGATTAACAAACTGAATACAATAAAAATAGAGATATGAAGAATAACACAGATATCCAGTGAACAATATCTTCTATTGAATAATGAAATAGGCTGAAACTGTAAAATTGCAGAACTGAAACACTTGCTTGAATGGTGGTAGTTATCTCTAAGAAGAGATGTGGCTGCTACATGCATCCGTCTAAGAAGAATGGACTAGAACGAGGCTCCAAAGGCCTTTTTGATATTACTCGTGAATTCCAAAACCCTAGACATCCAAAAACCTAACCCTAGAAGGTGAAATGCCAAAAGTCATGTGGGTCCCTATGGGTAAGTTGGTTTAAGTTGGTACCTCAACTTCCCAGGGTCGTAACTTTTGCATACCACCTCTGTTTTAGGCATGTGATAGTCCATTGGAAAGGTCTTTCAGATAACTACACATTCCACCATCAAACTCTAACTTTGTCTATAGTTTAACTATGGCGAGCCAAAAAAACAACGTTTAGGGCCCTGAAATGGCCCTGGAAGTACAACAAGATGTGATGACATGAAAACATACACAATAAGCCAGTTGGATTATGCGAGAGGCCACCAATATCCACTAGGATGATGTGTGGGGCTTCAAACAACCTGAGAAGTGTAGAACCCACAATTACGAATAAGTACAAAAGAACGTGTTGAACAAAAACTGACAAAAGGAGCTAGTTGGAATAGGTGGGTGACCACCAATATCCACCTGGATCAATGCTCCCCACTTAGGAAGAAATGGTATCCATTGCGTTGAGTTCCCCCATCAGGTGAGGAAACTTTTGTTGGATTTGGCCCTAGGTGAGCTAGTTTCCTTGGTGTAGGAGTTTCCCTATCTTGACAACCCAATACAGAGGGATCCTCTGCTGGTGAGTGCACTTGACCTATGTATCCACCATATGATCAGTTGAGGCTTGTTCCATGTAGTCAGGGTTGAGCTCTGTTGGTGTCAGCTGTTCTGCGATCTCTGAGGTGTCCAATAATGGTGGAAAATATGGTCGAAGGAGGTCCACATTGAATACTGGATGTAGGCCAAGGAAGGGTGGAGTGTTGAGCTCAAAAGCATTTCTACCCACAGCCTTGGTGATAGTGTAAGACCCATAGAAAAGTGGGTGAAGCTTCCGATGGGGTCCCATAAGACGCTCCTTCTGCAAATGTAAACAAACTTTGTCGCCAACCTGAAACTGGCATGGTACCCTGTGTTGATCATGGCGCTGCTTGTACTTAGCATTCGATTTATAAAAAATCTCTTGGACCTATTTGTGGATGTGCTGAATCCACTCAATGAATCTGGTGGATTTTTTGATCGTAGAATGATCATGGGAAGAGTTTGTCTTTGCGATGGCAAGAGGAAGTGCAACATCAATGGGTCCCAAGGGTTGGAATCCCAGACCCACCTGAAATGGGCTATGGTCGGTGGAGCTATGGAGAGCCCTTTTGTAACTGTGTTGAACATAGGGGATACTCTCGTCCCATGTACGTGGATTCTTAGAATTGTACATGCACAGGATGTGCACAATCATCCAATTGATGACCTCTGTTTGGACGTCGGTTTGGGGGTGGAAAGTAGTGGATTTTTTGAGCTTAGTGTCCAACAGAGACCAGAGACTCGACCAAAATGTGTTGAGGAACCTGTTGTCCCGGTCGAAGATGATGGTCTGTGGTATCCCAAAGTGGACCCACACTCGTTCGAAGAAGATCTTAGTAGTATTTGCTGCTATGATATTCTTCTTGCAGGCTTTGAGGATGGCCATCTTCGAAAACTGATCAATGAGCACAAATACATAGTCATTTCCTTTCTTGGTAGACGACAAGCCAGACATGTAATCCTTTGATATGTATTCCCAAGGATTCTCGGGAATAGGAAGAGGGGTGTATAAGCCTTGCTTCTTGATGTCTGGCTTGGTAATGGCACAGGCAGTGCAAAATATGATATACTTGCCGACGTCCTATCGAAGTTTTGGCCAATAAAAATGTTTCTAAAGAACGACCACAATTTTCTCCACGCCAAAATGTCCTGCCACTCGACTGTAGTGGGCTTCCCAAATCATATTTGCACGCTCTCTTGTAGGAACACAAAAATGGCCCAGGTGGCATAAGAGTCTGTCCTAAATGTGAAAATAGGTGACAGTTGTGCATGTACCCAAGAAATGATAGGTGGTGGTGAAGTCTGGATCTTGCTGATAAAGTTGGGGCCACTCAGATGCCTCATGTCCACAGGAATGGAGCATAGTGGTGAGTGAAGCCATAGGAGGCTGACTGAGGCAGTGAGCAACATGATTGGATATACCTGTCTTATACTTGATGTTGAGATGGAATTGCTGCGGGTAGGTGGACCACTTCTGATGGTGGTCGTTCTGCAATTTCCCCTGTGTCTATATGAACTGCATAGGCTTGGGATTAGTGTGTATGATCGTCTCTTTTCCTAGAATGTAATGTTTCCATTGACGATAGGCTTATACAATGGAATACATTTCCTTGTCATAGGTGGGGTATTTCTGGACAGTGTCAAAGAGTGTCTCACTATAGTATGCCACTAGATTCCTGTGCTGAGTGAGAACTGCTCCCACAACATAGTCAGATGCATCTATCTCAATCTCTAATGATTGTTGCAAATTGGGTAAGGAGACTACTGGAGCTGAGCACAAGCGATGCTTCAGATCATCGAATTCTCATTGTTGCTCCTTCCCCCACACAAACTTGTCCCTACCACCACCCTTGGTCACCTGACTGATGGACCATGCAATATGGGAGAATCCCAACATGAACCATCGGTAGAAGTTGGCTAGTCCTAAGAAGCTCCGAAGCTTGGTCAGTGTGGTCGGGGCTGGCCAGTCATAGATGACTTGGATATTAGCCGGATCAACATGTACCCCATGCTCATCAATAATGTATCCCAAGTATTGGACCTTGTTCATGCCAAAAGAGAATTTTTCCAAATTGGCATATAGCTTGTCCTGCTGCAGAGTGCTCAAAACCTGTTGAATATGCCGCATGTGCTCCTCCCACGTCTTGCTGAAGATGAGGATGTCATCCAAATATACCACCACAAAGGAGTTGGTGAAGGGTCTCAATACATCATCCATCAACCTCATGAAAGTGGCTGGTGCATTTGTTAAACCAAAGGGCATGACTATCCATTCTAAGAGACCTTCTTTAGATTTGAAGGTTGTCTTCCATACATTAGTTGGTTTGACGGGAACCTCATGGTAGCTAGACTTTAGGTCAATATTACTGAAGAACTTTTCCCCCTTGAGTCGTTCAAGAAGTTCATCAATCCTGGGAATGGGGTATCAGTTCTTGACTGTGATTTTGTTTAAGGTTTTGTATTTAATGCAAAGTCACCACATCCCATCCTTCTTCTGCACCAGTACAATCAGGCTTTCACAAGAGGAGGAGCTGGGTCTAATGTGCCCCTTTTGAAGAAACTCTTGGATATGTCACCTGGTTTCGTCCTTTTCCATCAGCGAGTGACGATAGATTGGTCCATTAGGTAGAGGTACGCTGGGGGTCATATCAATTGGATGCTTGACTTGGCAGTGTGTCATTACCTCTGTAGGTGAGGAGAATATGTCTTTGTATTCTTTCAAGATCCTGTCCACTTGCTTCTGCTGCAAAGAGAGGCTCTGTGTAGAGGCCACAGATGTGGCGGTGACCTTCTGCTTACTATGAACACAGATCACAAAGAAGATGAACTTCTCGGTCTGTGAGATGAACTCACTACATTGCTTAGTAGAGATTAAAGAAATAATAGTAGGCAACGCTACCTCTTGTATCCTGTACAATTGTCTACCCAAAGTAATAATAACACTGCGGGGTCTAGACTTATACACAACATGACGCTTCCACAAATATGGTTGTCCTAAAAGAACATCACAAACTTCAAGGGGAGAAATATCACATAGTACCTCATCTTTGAAAGGCTTGATGTCGTAGGGTAGTCGACATTGTTGGCTGACACAAATATCTCTTCCTTGGCGAAGCCAGCTGATGGTGTAGGGCTACGACTGCGGTGTCATTGGCAAGTCCAACTGCTTGATGACCTCTGCTGAAATCAGGTTCTTCTGACTACCGCTATCGAAAATGAAATGAAGCAGAGCCCCATTTACCCACATCTGCGAGTGAAAGAGGCATTCCCCTTCCTCCGGTTCTTCTGGTTCGCTTGGTCGAACTTTGGTGGTAGCGACAGTGGCACTGGGTTCAACATCGATTATTCGCTTCCCTCCTTTAGGATTTGATTCAGAATCAGAATCAGCCTCTGACTTGGAAGCCTTTAGTTCGGCCATGAGGGATTTCTTGGAGCGACATTCTTCAGTGTTGTGCCAAGGGATTTTATGATACTCACACCATTTTCCCGTGTCCTTCTTCATCTTCTCGTTTCCCTTCTTATGTTGCGGCTTGGAATGGTTGTCCTGAGGGCGACCATATCAACTTGGTCCCTTGCTGTGTGGGTTGGGGATGCCTTTGCCGTGCTTCGGCTGTGTGGGGTTTGCAGATCCAAACTCTCGCCTTTTCTGCTTAAATTTCTGCTCGATCTTGACAGTGTATCTATAAGCCGTGCCCAATGAGGTGATATCCAAAAAATCCATTTTTGTTTGAATGTATCTATGCAAATAACCGCAGTATTTGAGCACCAGATGACGCCCAGAGTCTTTGATACCCAATTTGGTGTGTAGGGCATGGAAAATATTGGTGAAATCTGGTACTGTCTGGTCCCTTTCTTGACACAAGGTGGTCCATCTGATGTACTAGTCCTTGTAGCTTCCAACGGGGTAGTACTGTTCTTTAATGGCATCCCAGAAGGAATCCCATGTAGGGGCCAGCACAAACATTGCAGATTCCTCCACGACCCTTTGCTTAGAGTAAGTATCCCACCGGTCTTTAACATGGGGAACGACCTTGAGGAGTACAAAAGTGATCTTTTCCCTATCCGAAAAATTGTGGACCAAAAAATACCCTTCGAGCAGATTCAACCATTTATCTACAACATCCACATCTATCAATCCATCAAATAATGAAATATCAAAATTTACTTGTACCTTGAAGGGGGTTGCATGGCCGCTTGATGAAGATGCTTCTCCTGTGGGCGGTTGTCGAAAGATCTACAAAGAGTTGTCCATCATTTCGTTCCTTTGTCGCACGAGGGCTTCCTCGAGCAACATTTTAATAGAATCTCCTGCTCCATAATATTTCTTTTCATCCCCCATGGGTTGTTGTCGGGCTCGACGTGACTGATCTTGTAATGGCTCGATTGGTTCGAGTCCAAACTTCTTATAACCAGATCTATTGGGGACATGCACGAAGAAAAATAAATGAAGAGAAGACTGCTTTGATACCACTGATCTAGATTTAGGAGTGGAACAAACTGATTAACAAACTGAATATAATAAGCACAAAGATATGAAGAATAACACATATATCTAGTGAACAATATCTTCTATTGAATAATGAAATTGGTTGAAACTATAAAACTGTAGAACTAAAACACTTGCTCGAATGGTGGTAGCTATCTTTGAGAAGAGATGTGGCTGCTACGGGCATCCGTCTGAGAAAAATGGACTACAATGATGCTACAGAGGCCTTTTTGATATTACTCATGAATTCCAAAACCCTAGATATCCAAAAACCTAACCCTAGAAGGTGAAACACCAAAAGTCATGTGGGCCCCTATGGGTAAGTTGGTGTAAGTTGGTACCTCAACTTATCAAGGTCGTAACTTTTGCATACAACCTCTGTTTTAGGTGCGTGGTAGCCCATTGGAAAGGCCTTTCAGAGAGCTACACATCCCACCATCAAAATCTGACTTCATCTACAGTTTGACTGTGGCGAGCCAAAAAAAACAACATTTAGGGCCCCAAAATGACCCTGGAAGTACAACAAGAAGTGATGACATGAAAACATACAAAATAAGCCAGTTGGATTAGGTGAGAGGCCACCAATATCCACTTGGAGGATGTGTGGGGCTTCAAATAGCCCCATAAGTGTAGAACCCACAATTACAAAGAAGTATAGAAGAACGTACTGAACAAAAACATACAAGAGGAGCAAGTTGGAATAGGTGGGTGGCCACCAATATCCACTTGGATCAAATGAGTTCCTAACCCTCTTTATATTGGGGTGGTTTATGCCCTTGTTTTCTATTGGATATTATTTAAGGTATCTTATTACTTATTGGGCATTGGTTCATCTAATAGTACATTGAGGTGTTGTTTGTTGAAGTGAATCTTTTGCACGACAACAACTTACTTGAAGGGGAAAAGTACAGAGGTGACACTGGTGCATTTCCTGATCACCTCCTTAGCACCACAAGTGGGGCTCTTACAAGGGTGCTAATTTGGGCAGTAACCCATTCCATTCAAATAAGTCTGCCCCAACACCCCATGAACTCGTGATGAAAGGATTCCTTCTCTGTCTCTATAGATAGATGCATCATCATCAGTGCTCAGGTCATGAATCTCAAGACCTGCAATAACATGAATCTCCACCATTTCCTTCAGATAAATTCCATAGTGATCAAAAGGAAAAATCTTAAGGGATTCATAGATATCATAGAAGATAACAATCTGACCATCTAGGGATATGTAATTCTCTCTTTGTTCAAGATGAATTACTTCACCATCTACTTCATTTTTTTGTAAGAAGTCAAACCCATTATGGCTCAAGTCTGATCCTTTTGCTGTACACAACACGAGTCTATGAGTCCAGAAGAGAATTCCAAGAGATTTTATCCATGTTCTTTCTGGGACTATGGGTTCCATGGTTTCTGGGTCATGAATCCATGTAACTTCATGTTGATGTGAAAAGTTGGGTCCGAGTTCATGATGTAGATGGACTAAGGTTTTCTATTGAAATCAAAATGTACTCCATCCCAGCCTCTGAAGTGTGGGTCATCAAATACACCCGTGACCAAACTTCTTTTTGCATAAACATTAAAGCACAAGAAAATGAAAAATATCTGCCTTCTAATAAAAGTTGTCCTCATAATGTCCATCCAAGCACATTATGATATATAGATACAAGGCAATATCAAACCCTAAATTCTGCTATCTTCTACCAAGCACACAAAACTTCTATCCAACAACCTAAGTAACTATCAAAATTCTTCTATGGTGCATGACAAAATTACAAGACCTCCAACTATTGCAATATTTCTTGCAAAGACCAAAATATTGCATTTCACAAAGTACCCAAATGGTTATACAAAGCCAAAGTGTGATAAAACACTCCTTGCCCCATAAAATATCAAATGGTTTACATAATCCAAAGAAACTTAAACCCTTTATATGAAGGAATAGACAAACCCTAAAATTTGATGTAATACAAAAATATATTGACAAATCAAAACAACATGAGAAACACTAAAAAAAACACTCTATACATATAATGCATGAAGAATGAATTAACCCATTAAGAAAACTCAAAAACCCATCAATGACACAATCAATATCAATGCTTGTTGTCATTGAAGAATATGTACATCTAATGCATGAAGAATGAATTAACCCAAAATGCTTATAAGAAATTCTCAGTGGAAAACTCAAAAACCCATCAATGACATACTCAATATCAATGCGTGTTGTTTATGGAGAATCTGATTTTCTGTAAGCAATAGTAAAAACGTTCTACTTTTTGGCAATTTTCCGAGTATATTTTTCTATTAATTTACTCAAAATCCAATAAGAAATTGTTGGAACTGCAAATTTAAGTAATGACCTCTATATAATTTGAATGCCCTAAATTTTTTTCAAGAGGCTAAATCCATTTATATATTTAAAAATACAATTTAAACAACAAAAGAATTACAATTTCACCCAAAAATATATTACCAAATTTTAATGAAAAATTCAAAAAAACAAAACATTTAAACCACTTTTCTACTATGCTAATCCTAATCCTAATCCAATAGCATGAACTATAATTTTAACCTTCGGAAATAGAAATCCACATCAAAACGGTTATAGCGACCTTTTAAATTCCATAATTGTGATACGTGTTGAGTTTATTTGTTTGGAAGGAAGCTTCTCTTGTTTGACACGTTGTGTGGCTAGGTGATCATCCAATATGATATTGATTTTTTTGCCAACAAGTGTCATGATATTTTTGAAGTTTAACAATAAGTCGTTGCCCAAGGTTTTGAAAATATTGAGTTCGGACTATGCCCAAATACGCTTTGGTTAAAATATTATATCGCGAGCTATGCCCAAATAGGCTTATGTTGCTTCAAGACGACGGCACGAGGTAGAAGAGTTTCACTGGGAAACTCTCTAACAGATTTTAGACTCTTGAGACGTGCGTGGTTTTAAATTATTATTTAATATATATATTTAAATTTTTTGTTTATGAGATGACGATTATCTTATTCTAAAATGGATGTCAATGAAAGTGGGGCATTCATATTACCTCACCTTGGTGTGAGTGTCATTAGTGACAAAATCGTGTTTATGCTTATGTTTATAGATGGGTTAGTATAATTTTGATATGGTCCGCGTGTAATTTTTAACTTTTAGACATTTTTGTGGAATAAATACTTACCACACTTTTGACTTAGTTATAGGATTTTATACAAGTAGTAAAGTACGTTAGTAACATTATGATTTTAAAGTTAATTAAAGAAAAGCATGTTTATTTTTTATTTTTTATGTTTAATTGTTTTATGTTTTGTTTTTTTTTTATTAAGATGAGATAAATTTGGAAGAAATTGTAATTTTTCAGTTATTTATTGTATTTTTGAATGCACAAATGGATTGAGTGTGTTGAACTTGAATTATATAGATTTAACCACTCAAATATGTAAATTCAATATTTTTTCGTGAATTAGTACAAAATTACCCAAACTTAAAATGTTCATATTATGATAATTTTTAATTTAAAAAAAAATCAATTTATAATATTTTGAATATTAATCATTAACATAAGTGTGTAAGTGGTTAACCATTAAAATTAACCAAGGAACAATTATAAATTCTTCCATTATTACTTTACCTTTGTAATTAAAATAACCAAATAACGATTATAAATTCTCTCATTATTGCTTTGCCTTTGCAACTTGTTAAATACATTTTAATAAAAAATAGGAAATATAAAATTACAATTAGCAACACCTTAGTTATTTAAAAGATGTAACAATGTTACATGAATACTATACAAGAACCTATTGAATTGACCCTCTTTACCTACGGATCAAGTTATCTCTTCCCCCCGTCCTCCCTCCTCTCCCCTCTCCCTCCCTCCTCTCCCCTCGCACACTGCAAAATATCGGTCCCCCTATTTCCCCTCCCCAAGAACCCATTGAATTGACCCTCTTTACCTACGGATCAAGCTATCTCTTCCCCTCGTCCTCCCTCCTCTCCCCTCTCCCTCCCTCCTCTCCCCTCGCACACTGCAAAATATCGGTCCCCCTATTTCCCCTCCCCCTTAGAATCTATGCTCTCTGCTCCAAGTACAAGCAGAAGGATGTCAAGCCATATAAGGGTGGGATGTCCCTCGACCCACCTCAAGTCTAACCTCCTCAAATCCCAGGAAAGGGTTGTAGCTAAAGTAAAGAAAGGAAAAAAAAAAACATATATTGCTAGGTCCCTTAAAGCGGGGAGCGCCCTAAAGCCTCCCCCTCAATGATTTTTCTCTCCTTTAATGAAAGATGGATTGGGGGATCTCAGAAAAGATTATCCCTCAAAATAATTCTCTTGAACCTAAAGCCTAATTTGATTATGGTTTAGGAGACAATGTGATATGGAGAAAGCCATGAACATCGTCTCTCCTTGTGTAAAGAAATGGTCTTTCAACTCTCTCGATGTAGATGGTTTGTCAGGTGGTATAATTACGAGTTGGAGTCCTGATTTCAAAGCCGTTGATTCTTCCTCCTTCAATTCCTCGATCTCATTTAAGCTCAAATTCAGAGACCTTGATTTTCCTTTTACTGTTGTAAACATCTATGGTCTATATTCTGATAGAATTGTCTTTTGGGAAAATCTCAAAACTGCAGGTGCGTTCGATGATCCCTATACCAAGAAATGGCTTCCAATCTGGAGGGATAGGATCCAAAGACAATTACGAGACACATAAGGAAAGTTGTCGTCAATCCTAAAAGTGATAGATGAAGGAAGCCCTAACACAAGCCTTTTGGAGGAACTAAAAGCCCTAGAAGCCCAACAAAACAATTTTATAGAAAAAGAGGAACAAGAATGGAGACAAAAAAGCAGGGCTCTCTGAAGCTGGAGATAAAAATACCATATATTTCCATCAATTTGTGAACTTTAGAAAAAAAATATCCATACCATTTGGGAAATAAAGGACCACGAAGGAAGAACGGTTAGCTCCTTTCAAGACAAAGCTGAAGTCGAGGCAATATTTTTTGAAGCTCTTTTCAAAGCCCCTTTAGGTTGTCCTGTTCAGGACATCCTAAACCCGATGACAAAGTTCCCTTCAACAATGTCATACGAAATGAACCAAAAACTGGGCGAAGATGTTTCCCATGAGGAAATTTGGGTTTCTCTCTCCTTAATGCAAAGCAGTAAAATCCCTGGTCCGTATGGGTTTACGATGGAATTATTTAATACCTTTTATGACCTGATTAAGGAGGATTTATACTTGATGATAAACAAATCTCATAAAAATGGTAAAGTGATTGGGTCTTTCAATTCCACCTTCATTTGCTTAATTCCAAAAAAGAAGGATGACATGAAGTTCAATGATTATAGGCCCATTTCTTGATGTAATGTGATTTACAAACTAATTTCCAAAATAATTGTGATTCAGTTGAAACTCATTCTGTCAGAGATCATCGAGGAGGAGTAGTTTGGGTTCCTAAAAAACTGCCAGATTCATGATCTGGTAGCCATAGCCCAGGAGGTGTTGCACTCAGTGAAAATAAAGATATGAAAGAAGTCGTCCTAAAACTTGATCTATAAAAAGCCTATGATAGAGTCGACTGGACTTATTTAAGGCTAGTATTGATCTAATTGGGCATAAGTCTGAAGATGGTGAATTAGATCATGGGGTGTATTCAAAATTCCTCCTTTGTTGTCCTCATCAATGACTCCTCTTCTCATTTTTTTAAAGCCTTTTGGGGCCTGCTTCAAGGATGCCCCCTCTCCTCTTTTCTCTTCCTTATCATTGTTGAGGCTCTAAGTAATATTTGTAAGGAAGCTATTTCAGAAGGTCAGATTAGAGGAGTGATGGTTTAGAAAGAGAGGTTATCTCACACCTCCTTTTTGTGGATGACATTCTATGTAGTGTTTTGAATTCCCTCCGTGATATGAGAGAACTAAAACAAATTATGGATGGCTTCTGTAAGGCAATTGGTATGGTTTTTAAATTGAGGAAATCTTGTCTAATCTTAAACAACTGTCCAGAGGAAGAAGTCGAAGTTCTATAAAACCTTATTCCAGCTCCTTGGAA